>JAZHPH010000271.1:67928-86365 GCA_037356405.1 Nasonia oneida | reverse complement strand
GAGAGAGAGAGAGAGAGAGAGAGAGAGAGAGAGATAGAGATGAAATAAGGTTTATTTCTGTACATTGTGTTGTACAATTCAAAATAAATATAGTATAAAGTAAACAAGTTATAATTTGTGTGTGTTTAAGAGATATACATATATATAGAGTGAATGAGCAATGATATATATATATATATATAGAGTGGAGGAGTGTAGGTGTTTGTGAGATAATTAAGAGTTTTCAAGTGCCAAAAAATATTCTTTAGCTATTTGTTTGAAGTGTGACATGGATTTAGTGTTGCGAACGCGTGATGTTAGCGAGTTTCAGAGGTATGAGGCGCTTATATGGAATGAACCTTTCAGCGTCTCCGTTGAAAGTCGGGATGTCCAGAGGCGTCACCTCCCCCCTTACAGGCCTGTGCGCGACGTGAAAGTCAAAAAAGGCCAAGATGTAAGAAGACACCATTATCCTTTCGGCATTAGCTCTCATCTTGTCAGAACAAGAATCGAGCTCCTCAAGGTGGCATTGGCTGTATATTTGCAAGTCATCCGCATAGATTAGATGGGACACATCTGAATCCAGGCAAAAACCAATCTCACTGATGTACAACGCGAACAGCAGGGGATCTAGTACCGATCCCTGCGGAACACCGGTGTTGAGGGGCCGGAAGGTGGAGAGCTCATCGTTGTCACCAATAACGGCCTGCTTTCTTCCCGTAAGGTAAGATGGAAGCCAGCGGATGACCTGCTTGGAGAAGCCGAAAGAGGATAGCTTACTCGGGAGCCTGACGTGACACACCGTATCAAATGCCTTGCTGAAATCAAATAGAAGCAAAAGCGTGACTTTCTTTTTGTTTATGCCAAGCCTGACATCATCAGTCAGCTTAATTAAGCCAGATTGTGTGCTGTGACCGGTGCGGAAACCTGTTTGTAGGTTGTCATTGAGTAGTCTTGATTCAAGATATTCCGAGACTTGCCTGTGCACTAGCCACTCAAGCGCCTTTGATAAAAAGCAGAGGAGAGAAATCGGACGGTAGTCAGTCACAGCTGTTGGTGAACTGACCTTGTTCAGTGCTCGCACCAGCAACATCTTCAAGGCAGAGGGGAAGTGTGACTCGCTCAAGGACAAGGTTGAAAATCTGACATAGTAAAGGAGCGAGTACGGGCAGAGACTTTGAAATTACAACCTGTGGGATGCCATCGTTGCCTCTGGCCTGGGTGTGGAAGTGCGACACAGCAGCCAAAACGTCCGATTCTGTAATAACCCTGAAGTTGAAATGCTCAGGGAAGTCTAGACTCTCGAGGGTACGCAGAAAAACCTCAACCGCAGGAGCTAGTGGATCATTGGAGATGGAACTAAAGTGTTTGTTGAGGTCGTCTGTAGAGAAGCTCTCTCCAGATCTCAGCGACATCAGTTAGGATTGACAGGCGTGAATAATAATAATTCAGCCTAGCTTTCTCAACCTGTCTGTGAGCGTCGTCCCTTGCTACTCTATAAAAATATCGATCACAAGGTAGACGAGTTCTGCGAAACCTTCTGTAAAGTCTGTCCCGTTCAGTCAAGAGGTCACGAAGAGCCGTGGTAGACCACGGGTGACGTTTACGTCTTGGAGTAACAGTCCGTGATGGGGCGAAATGATTTATGGCGTTCGTTAAGTTACCGTTAAGAAGGGTGATGCATTCGTCGAGTGATGACGTAGCGAGAGATGACCAGTCACATGTGCCAAGGAAGTCCCTTAGCTTCTCGGCACAGATTCCCTTGTAGTTTCTGTAAGAGTATGTTTTAGGTACGTAGCGTGGGATCTGTACGTCGAGTGTGGCAGTGATTAGGTGATGTCCGTTGATGAAAGGAGTATCAGTCTTGTAGTGTGATAGCAGGCGATCCTGCTTATCAATTAAACAGAGGTCAAGCCAGGTGTCGGAGTCCTGTTTATGGTGCGTGGCACCATAAGGGACCGACAATAAGGAGTTTTCCTCAATATAGGCCTTGATGAACTTGGCATCTTCGGATGAGGAGAGTTGGTCAGCGTTGAAATCACCCATAATGACCTTTGTGTAATAGTTGTGCATAAGAGTAGTCAGCTGTTCAATGAAGTTATTATTCTGAATAAAAGGGGCATGTGGTGGACGATACACGACTCCCACAAAGATGGGTGAAACTCCCTTTGCGGAGACCTTACAGAAAAGGTACTCCGGTTTGCCTGGCTTGCCCGACCAAGCACCATCAGAGGATGATAATACGTTTGTAGTCAGTGAGTAATGGATGTAGAGGGCCACACCTCCCCCGTTCCTGTTTCTGTCACGTCTGTAGAGCGTATAGTTTTCCAGTGAAGGAATAGAAGTTACCTTCTCGTTAAGCCAGGTTTCCGTCACAGCTATCACGTGAAAGAGGGGACGAGTGGACAAAAAGTGCCTGACCATCTCAATGTGACCCGTAAGAGAGTTCGCATTGAAATAGCAGACCCTTAGACCCTCAGAGAGAGTTACCTTAGGAGTGATTGAAGATGTTGTGGACGATGCAGATGATGGTGATCTACGTGGAATGAGGTTTGTGTACTTCAGTTGGCTGTGATCGAGACTAAAAAATTCTTTAGATCTTCATCCGACGCAATCTTCACAGCACGATCCTCTTTCTTTAGCTTGATGTATATTCGACCATCCCTCACAAACGTGATACAGCCATGCTCTCTTGCAGCTTCCTTTACAGTTGTGCGGAGCCGAAGGACATCAGACGGCAACCATTCGTTGAAGTTGATGAACGAATCCGGAAGCGGTAGTGCAACGCGGGCCTTATGCAGCAATTCGCTAGACAGCTGCGTAGTATGTAGCTTCCGCATCTTGATTTTATCAGAGATGAGCAAGTGCATGAGCGTTCTGGATAGTGAGACTGAGAGCGGCAACCTGGCTGCTCCAGGGCTTGCACCAGAAGCATCCGCAGTGTCATTGCGGGCTACTCTCACCCTTCCCAGGGGTCTCACAGAGATAATGTCTCTCTCCGTAAGCTCAGCGTCCAAGGGCCGAAGAGCCGCATAGGCAAGGTGTCTTAAGGATGTCGTCTCCGAAAAAGTTAGACCGGTTATAACCAATTCTGCAGAGAGCTTTGCCTGGGACGACGCAACGCTATCCAGTTGCGCCTGGATTCTCATGTTGGCTTCACGGAGCTGCTGGATGGTCTCAGAGCATAGCGCCGGAGCATTCGATGGAGACGAAGAAGAGCCAGCGCCACTTATTAGCAGTTGTTCAAGCTTAGCTTTAATCTCCTCTTGCTCAGCCTTCAAAGCAGCGACATCCCCTTCCATCACCGTTACACGGTTAATCAGCGCCGGTATCTCCTTCAGCGGCTCCAATGACTTCTCAATGGCTGTCATTCTCTTCTCCAGCGAACTATTGCTCTCAGAAAGCTGGTTCTTCATTTCGTTCTGCTGCTTCTCTATGTTGTCAAGTTTATTTAGTTTATCCAGTATTTTGTTAAGCACGGGATCTTCTTTACGTGATGGACTAGAGAAGAGCGCGATGGTGGTGCAATCAAAGGAAGTTATAATTTTGGCAGCATTTCATTAAGTTTTTACTCCTGACACTAGGCGTTATTTTTAAATTGTATTTAAATTATATGATAAAGAAAACTATAGTATGATATTTTAGATACCTGAAATAGATTTGTGATGATTTCCAATGATTCAAATTGATTCTCATATAAAGTCCTTATTAATAGCTCTTTGATTTTATCTGTAAAAATAAATACTACATGAAAAAAATGGTTTCAAAATTTATAGAATCTTTGAATTAAATGACTCCCAATTTAGCTACTTATAACTAACAAATGATACAATAATATATTACATATATTAAACATATTAGGTCTAGTATATTATTTGTAACGGGGCAAACTAGCTTTAATCTAGCAGCCGTGAAAATGCCATGCATCATCCAGCAGGGGATTCGTGTCCTGCTGACTTTTAGTGATGAAAAGAAGAGGCGCAATGAACATTAGTCATCAGGTACAGTGCGCCTCTCCGTGCAATGCAGCGGGTCCGTACCGTATACAGTATGTTCTTAACACCACACTTTTTCTCCGTGCATCACGAGGTTCTCCGGCTTTGATATATTACCGCGAGTTCCTATAGATGGATCGGAAATATCAGGCAAACAATCATATATTCAATCACAAAATATTATTCCAATATAACTTAATATATTGTCTAAAGAAGATGTAGATAGAAGCTGTGCCGAGTGCTCGGTGTCTACGCGTATTGGCCGACAGTTTCGCTTGGGGATTTGAAGTACGCAGGTACTTACTCGCTTAATGACGCTTTTTTCGTGCTCACGGATGGACTTGGCAGCTACGAAAGCTTGACAGGCTGTCTGGAGGCGTCCCTCCAGAAGCAAAAATACAGCGGGTAATGTGGTTAGGGACTAGTCGTCCTTGGCTGCTAGGTTTTTTTATGTAGCGTAGGCAGAGCAAGTTCTACACAAATTATGGTCTTTTGGTCTTGTCAACAATCCTTGGTATGAGGCGGTGCGTTCATTGCCCCTTTTCACTGGAGTCCCATCTTCTTAAAACGGTCCGCGATGTGTTAGAACGCAAACGCGAGGGATTCGAGACCCGAGGTTAGTAAACCAGGATATAAGCACATCCGAAGAATGACAATAAACTCTGATCCACCCGGTAATATCTATTGAGTGGACAAAAGCCTTCCCTATCCTCTGAAGTGGAAGACCCACCAGAGGAGAACTGCTTGTGCGTTGGAGGAGATGACTAGCGTACATCCACTACGCATATCCTGTACACTTAGATAAACCACGCAGCTATTAGACTGATGTGTGAGGTACTACCATCTCACCATGAGTCTCTGACCAGATAGCCCTACCTAAGCACAGAGTACTACCATCCTGAACCGGTGACACATCTGAAGGGGAGTTGGGAGTGGCGGAAACTAATAAATGGTTGCACTTAAGACATAATAGATTTATAAATAATAAAAGTTTATTCATTTGATATATATGTTTATAAGCGATACTGGATCTCAGAGCCTACAGGAGAGGGAGTAGACTGCACGCATACTCTTTGAGAGCCTGGGGCTCATTGACTACTAAGTATGGTGGAGACCGGAGCAAGAAGCGAGTAGTACCATTCGCTTGTTACTCAGTTGAGAGACAGCTCATTAATGCTCACTGTTGGCTTCGGGGCTCCCTATATACTCGAGTCGCCCCCTCTCTCCTGTGTTACATGCGCGCACGCAATCTACCAGCGCATAGGTAGACTATTTACATTTAGCTACTAGCGCCACTCAGTCGGTAACTTGTCTACGCCAGGCAAGTTATCTATTGCTGCTCTCTTATCCTCGGGCAAACCCAGCCGTCTCAATGCCCCCAATAAAAAATTTTTTGAGACAGCACTACGTCTGTGGAATAATAATTTTCTATTTAAAAGGAAAGGCGGGCAAGAGGGCAGGAACAGAGAACATAGTACGCGCATATTTTTTTTTTAAAGTACGAAATTAATTGTCTTACAGCTAATTAAAAAACAATTCAAAAAACATAAAAATCTCTTTTTATAATTAAACTAAAAATTGGCGTCATTACTCTTAAATAAAATAAAAATAACAAAACGTAACAACAAGAAATCGGCGTCATTGCCATCGTCCCATAACAAAAAAAAAAAAAAAATGAAAAAAAAGTTGGCGAAATTAAAAACAAATGCCGTCTTCAGCAAACGCCTCATTTGCAGCGAACGTGGACTCGCTGATCTCCGCTGCCGCATAGACCCTGCGGAGGATCTCCTCGATCGTCGGTAATGGCGTGGCGGCTAAGGCGATCAGTGGTGGTGTAGTAGCGGCTGAGGTCGCAGTTGAGGTGTAGGGGGCTGACGTACTTGCTCTCTTTTCCTCTAGCAGGCGCCTGCCTTCCTCGCGAAAGTCCTCGTTGCGAGCCTGCGGCTCGTAAGGCTCGGGATGCCGGTCGAGGTGGCGCTTGAGCACGACTGGTCGGGTTTGCTGGCGGGGCGGAAGACCGGGCATCGTTGCCCCTGTGCGCTTTGGTGGTGATTGCTGGGACACCGTGATGCTGTGCTCCAGCTTTTGCGGCGTTGTAAGCACTGAGAGCCCCAGGTTTGTTCTGCCGGTGTCGTCCAGTGGGGGCAGGTACACGGCGGTGACGATGCGTAGCGCCTTTCTTGCTGTGTCAGTAGGTTTAGCCGAGCTCGGCTTGGCTGGGGTGTACTGACGCGGGATTAGCTCCTTTCTCGCCTTGGCCGGGTCCGGTGGCGTTGCCTTGGTCCCAGCCTTCTGATCCCGCGTATCCCAGCCAGTCTGGTAAAACCAGCCCTTGGCAAATCGCTTGCTGTTAGGCTTGAAATTGGCGCCGTTGGCTATGCAGATGAGCAGGCACGGATCTTGCGAATTATAAATAGGTCACTCTAATTTTGAAAAATTAAGAAATATAGATAGTGTGACCCCGAAGGACTAGAGAATCGGCGAACCGGAGAAAAGTGTTCATGCTCAATATAATCTATAATATAATATAATTGTTACATAATCGCACTGTAAAAGAGGTTTAAATGAGATGCAAATTATAAATATGTAACTTTATTTCCAATAAATTAAGATAATGAAGATAGTGTCACCCTGAAAGACTGTGAAAGACTGGAGAGCCGGCGAACCGGTGAACCAGAGAAAGAGTGTTTATGCTATATATAATGTATAATATAATTGTTACATAAGCAAATGCACTGCAAAAAAGGTTCAAATAAGATGTAAATTATAAATAGATAACACTTATTCTAATAAATTAACAAATATAGATAGGGTAACCCTGAATGACCGGAGAACCAGAGAACCGTAGAACCAGAGAAATTGTGTTTATGCTTAATACAATGTATAATATAATTGTTACACAAGCAAACGCACTACAAAAAAGGTTCAAATAAGATGTAAATTATAAATAGGTAACTCTTATACTAATAAATTAAAAAATATAGATAGTGTGACCGTGAAAGACTGGAGAACCAGAGAATCGGAGCACCAGAGAAACAGTGATTATGCTATATATAATAGATAATATAATTGTTACATAAGCAAATGCACTGCAAAAAGGGTTCAAATAAGATGCAAATTATAAATAGGTAACACTTATTCTAATAAATTAACAAATATATAGATAGTGTGGCCGTGAAAGACTTGAGAAGCAGAGAATCGGAGCACCAGAGATAAAGTGTTTATGCTCAATATAATGTATAATATAATTGTTACATAAGCAAACGCACTGTAAGAGAGGTTTAAATGAGATGCGAAGTATAAATAGGTCACTCTAATTCTACTAAATTAAAAAATAAAGATAGTGTGACCCTGAAAGTCCGGAGAACCAGAGAACCGGAAAATCGGAGAACAGGGGAACCAGAGAACCGGAATAAAAGTTTTCATACTTAATATAATGGGTATAATATATAATTTTTACATAAGCAAACGCACTGTAAGAGAGGTTTAAATGTGATGCGAAGTATAAATAGATAACTCTAATTCTAATAGATTAAAAAATAAAGATAGTGTGACCCTGAAAGACCGGAGAACCGGAGAACCGGAAAACAGTGTTCAGGCTTAATATAATGTATAATATTATTTTTTAAAGGTCATACAAACGGGTATGGGGGAAAATTTTGAAAATTAAAAAGCAGAAAGGGTAAAGATGAGAAGTTTAACATTTATTACCTGTGATTTTGAAATTAATAAATTTATAAAACTAAAATGTTGAATTGAAATATTGCGAAAGGTGATATTTGTAGTTAAAACAATGCAGAAGTGCTATTTTTAGGAATTCTCAAATTTAGGTTTTATTAAAATTGTTCGAAATAAAATTAAATAAAACTAATGTGGTAACTTGTATTATTAAACATTGTCTTTACAAATATTTTTGGGATGAGTTAGCCTTATATAATATTTTTTTTTAAATTCCACGTCGCTTAATTTATTTATTTTTTTAAATATTTTTTACTGTAGAAAATTTGGCCAAATCTTCTAGTAAATTTGAACTAGTAGTCATTTCTAGAAATTTAAATAATTCAGTTTCGTTTTCATTTCTAGGACGAATCGTAGAAAACAAAGAAGGCTCTCAAAAACAAAAAAATTGTTTTTTGGTTTCAGGCGTAATGGAAGTGGCGCATTCGCTTTAGGCTTTACAATTTTTTTACAAGCAGTTTTACTCTATTTTGTGCTGACAAATCTTAGCAGTATAACTAAGTCAGTTTAAATCTAGGATGAGTAAAATCTGCTAGTGCTGCTACTTCGCCACGATCTTTGATGTTAAAAGAGTCATGGAAACGTTTTTCTCAAGCCCAAATTAATCCTTCTTAAAGTGGTCGAAAAGTAATAATACTAGTTTATTCGCACTCGACTAATAGACGCCACTAATTCAGAGGGAAATGATACATTCTATGGCAATTTAACCACGGTAGTTCGACTTATCGTGAAAAAATACATTAAACACATGCGTAGAAATTAATTTTGTCCATTTTTTTGTAGGTTTTACATGGTAATCAATACATTTTTATCAAAAGTTTCCATGTTCGAGCACCATTTTTGAGGTTACGTAACAACATTTGAATATTCGGACTTTTTTCCCATATTCTAGAACACTTCATCTTATAGCATAGTAAATTTCATTTTTGTAGCTCATTTCATTTAGGGGATTTACCATTTTGACACAAAAATCCCAAAACACGCCACTGTGTGGCGCATCCGTTACCGACCCCCCTCCATAGCTCACCTATGATGCGATCGGCTACTACTATTACTACTAATATTATATTGACAGTGATGGATAATTTGGAATAGGATTTTTAGAATTAAAGGTTGAGATTAATAAACAAATACATCGAAATATTCATTTTTATTTTAGTTCATTCAAAAAAAGATAGGTACATAAAACATTATTTGTAAAAACATGTATATTATAAAATCTTTCAGAACTTTTTATAAACTTGATGTTCTGGCATAGACTTCGTATTAGTGGAATATTTCTCAAAAGTATGTTTCCACCGTTCAATTTTATTAGTAGAAGTAGAACAAGTTTCTCCACGATACGTTTTACATTGTTTATCATCTTGCACTCTTCTAGCGCTTTTATCCTCCTTGAGAGGTGTGTGCGGAATGCTATTTCGTTTCATTTTTGAGATCTATCCTGACTGATGGTTTAGGCTGTGTCCACAATTGGCCGAATTCGGTACCGTATTCGTAGACGGAATCGTTCTAAGTAGTACTGCCAACCTAATTCGGCTTTTGCAAGCAGGGTGTACCTAACCTCAAAATCTAAAATAATTTGGCAGCATTGTCTAAAGCGCTACCATCTACAAATACGTTAACGAAACAATCGAATCAGTATTATCTTAGGGCTGTGCCCACAAGTTTCTTAATATCACTGCTTATAGGACAATGCGATCATGTAAAATTAGACAATACGCTGTAGTATTCGCGGGTATATTATGCTTACATTCAAATTCAAGACGTACGTATACAGCTGCCTGTTTGAGTGACTCGTTTTGTTTTGAGCAGTCGATAACTATGAGTGGAGCATTTGTAATGAATTCTTCTTTACTTAAAAGGGGATCTATTACAATTCGATCAGAATCATACGCATTCTGAAAATTAGCATACATATTATAAAGCATGGTAAACTGATTGTTTAAAATATCAAGATTCAGATTTCCATACGGATAGCTCTGAGAGTTGAGGAAAAGTTTGACATTACTAATATCACAATGATCAAAATGCCTAGCATTTTGTCTTAGTACACCTTTCCTTCCTATTTGAAAACCGAGAATGATAAAACAATGTTTTTCCAGCTGATTCGATGTTTTCACAGTTCATACATGTTGCGTGGTTGTTGGAAGTACTGGATACTCATACAACTCCAATGAAAGAAAACTCATCGAAATCGGTATATATTTTTGAATATAGTTGTATAGTTGTATTTTTCGTCGGTCCGACAGCACGAGGTAGGGCATAAGCCACTCTATACGACCAATCTTGATTTTGAAATCTTCATATGTCGGTCTCCCGTCCGCTATTAAAGCCTCTTGCAAAACAGCAGTCAAATCATTTCTCGATCTTGTGAGAATAAGTTTATGCTTAACGTTTACAACGATTTTGCGATAATCTTCCGTGAAACCAAAAATCATTGATAGAGGAACTGTCACATCAAAGTTTCCAGTATTATTAGCTATATTTTCCACGACAGTAATAGGTTTCCAGCCAGAATTTTCAAGATACTTTAGTTGACTCGGTGAAAAAGATGTGTAACCTTTTATCAAGGTTGTAGCTGCAACATTCTTACATCAATCAATCTCTATGGCATTTATCTTGTATCGAATTTCTACAAAGCAATGACTAATAGCATTGTTTACAAAATGGGTGTGTTGTACAGCTTGCCCATCCCGTTTAGTAATCTTTTCACAAATATGTAGAGAACTTTTTAATGGTAGAACACACAAATCTTGATGTTGTATAGCTATTCGAATTTTATCACTATTGTTGAATGCAAGTGAGGTATAGGGTTGATGTGCATGAACCTCATAATGCGAGACAGATTTATCAAAGATGACAGAAGATTGTACGTCAGGAACTGATTCCATTTTTCTTAGGCACACATCAACAACAGATAAATGAACAAGTTATTTTTTCAGTATTTTTCTCGCTTGAGGTCCTGTTCTTCCTCCACCACCACGTACTTTGAGACCGAGACTTTGACTATTTTTTAAAAACAATACCTATTTCAATGGCTTTTTAAATGTAGACGAATTGTAATAATTTTACCTCGAAGTAATCAAATCATCATCTTGATCTACTATGCATAGTTGTAGTTGATCGATCAGAAATATTGGTAAGTAAATTATTTGTTTAGGCACCTTGATTATGTTGTAGCCTGGTAGAACTGCTGGGAAAAATTCATGTAGTGTATGAACTTTCTGCTGATTGATGAATGCTCCTGTCGTAATTTACACTCAACTCGTAAAGCGTTCACTTTAAGAATAGCTAATGGTAAATCTGAGTCGTGACTTATATAGGGCTTTAAAAGTCTTGGAGTGAATCCTAGTAGACGACCAATCGAGTCAGTCGGTCGGAAATTTATTTCATGACTACACATAATAACAATTTGCAACGTATTATTATTTGGCTTGATACTAACTTTTATACCTTAACTATCGAGGATACCTAGTAGAGTTCGATCAATATCGTCAATATCATAACTACCAGTAGCTAGTTCAATTATTCCTTGACCAACATAAAATTTATTGCAGTTTTCATCAACGTTTGGTATAAAATTAAAAGTTAGCAGCTCAGCAAGTCCAAGACTGTATTGCTTATCCGAATTCAGTTCTATTGGAGGAAAATAGTACGTCATAAGGATCGAGGAGGTGCCGGAAAGGTTGAGAGTCATTGATTCACCAACCATCTTGAGTAGACTAATTCAAATCACTCATGTAGATTTCTTTTTATATAAATAAAAATTATCCTTACGATTGTGCTGATTGCAGAGAAATTTCAGACAGAGATGACCACAGATGAAAGTTGAAAATTCTTGATACCTCTGATAATTGTACTTAACTTGAGATACTTTCCAGTAATTCATAGGATCTCGCGGTGGTTATAAATCACCGAAACTATCAAAGTATGTTACATCAATACCAATTTTTTGATAAGCAACCCAATGCGTGCTAGGTCCACTTGCATTATCCAGATTAATGACTGCCAATTCTCTGGCTCGACAACCGTTTGGAGGCAGAGCATTTCGCATAAAAACTCCTTAAAAATTTGTTATATTCATTAAGTTTACATATTTGATCAGATCGTAGTCGGTAAGTGCACGTTTAGGCAATCTTATTTCGTTGAAGTTTTTTTTCTTTCTTTACACTTTTTGTTCTTCTTCAGAAAGATGCCGAAACCTTTACGATGAGATTTCAGAAACAGTCCTTTACCGAGTGCCAACATTTCAATTTTTTCATTATATCTTTTTTGCTCTTTCATTTGTATCTTAGCAGCACTTACTTTATTTATTGCTTTAGCGATTCCCGCAGCTCCTCCTGCAAGTGAGCCTACTGCACTGAGCAAAAAGTGGAATAAGTGCTGGAAGAAAGCCACCTACTTTGCTGGGAACAGGCGATATGCGTGAAACATTAATTTTACTTTTTCCACCAACATTTTTCACATGATCTCGAGCCATCTTTAGTGCTGACTTAATCATAGAGCGAGAATCGTTGCCAGGAATGATAGATGTTCCCATTGACTTGATCAAATTTTTCAATGTAATCTTTTTCTTTGAAATCGTTTTCTCAAGTTTATTAGATTTACGTCTTCCACCTCCTCCTCCTCTTCCAACACCCATAATAAGTTTTGATTTTAACTTCATGGCATTTCCTATAGCGAAAGCTGTCGCTTTTTCTTTCAAACTAGCGTCTCTAGATTTCACTCTCTGCCACGCCTTTTTTGCTAAAATTTTATCAGCAGCGTTTCTCTCTTGAATGTTATCAGGATTTTTCGAGTAAGCAATGTCGTGTTCCTTACAAGCAGTGTCTAGAGGATTTCTTCCCGAATCACCACGAGCTAAACGTTCAGCAAGTTTAGTACCGGGACCACAGTACTGATAACCAGGCGCATGAAGTTCAATGGGTAATTTGTTAATCAATGTATTCACTAAACCTGTATCTTTTTTCTGATGCATGATGCTAGCTCTTAACAAGCGTCTCATGCGAGACTGACTGAGGGAACTATAAATGCTCATATTTATAATATATCGAGTCAGTCGTGATATGGAATTTTAATAAGCATGGTGGATCTTAAGAAGCAGGCAGCAAAGTTGCAAGTGGTTAATTAGAGTCTTTTGACCCAGCAGCAGCAGAAAAAACAGCACAATCGTCATGGAAAATTGCTACCTAACAGTATAAGAGCAGTATTTATTGGTCTGTCTAATTGTGGTAAAACGAACGCTCTCTTATCACTAATCATTCATCCTAATGGTTTGAGATTTGAAAATATTTACGTATACTCGAAATCTTCGAATTAGCCTAAATATACATTTTTGGAGCAACTTGTTGAGCCTCTAGAAGGTATTAAATACTTATCGTTTGGTGAACGAGATCTCGTCGTATCACCTGATGCAGCATAATTCAACTCAATTTTTGTCTTTGATAATATTGCCTGTGAGAAGCAGGATAATGTCAAAGCTTTTTACTGCATGGGCAAACATAAAAGCGTGGATTGCCTTGACTTATGTCAGTCGTATGCGCAAGTACTGAAACATTTAGTGCCTACCAACGTCAACTTGTTGGTAATTTTTCGACATGATGATATGAACTTGAAAAATTATATAACGATCATGTCAATACAGATATTACATATCTACGCTTTAAAGATATTTGTTCAATGTGTTGGAATAATAGCAATCATAGTTTTCTCGTTATAGACAAAGACCGTGATATTAATGATGGTCGCTACAGAAAAGGCTTCCATCAGTTTGTAATAAATATACAGAATACTGAATAAATTTAGCATTTGATTGTGAGACTCTAAACTATCAAGATGTCTGATTTCGATCAACAAACTGTAGTTCTACGTGAAGTTAAAAAAGCTAGAAAAGCTTTGAAAAGAAAGTACGATTTTGTAAAGTCACATAAATTGGAGATGGAAAAAAGTTTGGAGGACTCATTTAAACCGCTTGTGAAACCACTAGTAAAGCTAATCTATGTAAGTGAACATAATAAACAAGAAAACAGTTTATCGCCAGTAGTAGTTAAAAAAGAAAAAAGAAAAAAGAGAAAATTAAAATTAGAGCGTATGGAAAGTAATAAATAAGACTATGATAATGATGCTAATGATGATAACGACTTCGATGATGATGATGATGATGATGATCCTGGAGAATCAGCTTTTGAGTCAGCTGTAGGCGATTCAGATATTTCAGATCACAAAGAAACTGTTATTCAAAATAACGCTGCTAGTTTTTCAGATGTTATGGATGATGAAAAAACAGTTATGAGCGCTAATGTCGTTGAAAACATTCGATTGTTGCTTAAGGGGCAAACACGAGCCTTAGATACAGTATATGGAGTGCGGAAAATGCGTGATGATAAAATTATGATTGGAAATACTCCTATAAGTTTTAACAAAGGTAAAATTATCGTTGGTAATAAAGTGTATGAAAAGATCTCGGTCTAGTGGAATTGTTGTTTAAGAAATATCCTGATGATACTTTAATCACTGACAATGATAAGAAGAATTATGCTCATATTTTAAAAGACACAAACGCACACAAAAAATACTATAATGCGAAGGAAGATATCCGTAAAAATACAAGTAAGAAATATACTGATTTTGTGAGTAAAATTCTTAAAATTGGTAAAAGTGGTAAGGGGCTTATGTCATATAAGATTGCTCATAAAAATATCCATACTGAATACCGTTATAGGGATGATCCGAATGAACTTGTAAATCATTTGAGATTACTTATAGCTAAAACATTTGCTGGCAATAATAACCATGTCAATGAAATACAATCAATCATTGAGGAGCTTGTGGTTGGACGTCAACTAGTCCTTGCAGGCACATCTCGAGGACCGCCTGGACTAGGATTTAAGCTGAATAGTGATGAAAAATTTGATTTAGAGAATAGAAAACTGTGGTGATGCTGTGGATCAAGATGATGCTGTAAATTTAAATTTTGTAAAAAAGTTGATTAAACAAAGAGCTGATAAATGAAAAAGAATTATAAGAAGATGAAAAAGATTTATAAGAAGTGGAGAGTCTAGTAAATAATAAATTCTAAATACTGAGACAGAATTTTCTAGAATGAATAATATGCTAAGAGATTTACAAGAAAAATTACAAATCTTGATTCTGGAATAAATAAATTTGTAAATTATGATGAAAGCAGGACTAGTGAGGGAACTTCATAAACCTGCTCGACGTAATTATCCACGTCGTTCTTTTCTCAGCAAAGATATCGATGAAACTTGGCAAGCAGATCTTATTGAAATGATTCAATATGCCAAGCAAAATAAAGGGTTTAAGTACTTGCTCACAGTTATTGATGTATTCTTAAAGTATGCTTGGAGCCAGTGAAACAAAAAACTGGAAAATGTGTAACTTAAGCTATAAAATCGATATCATTGCAAAAAAGAGCACCCAAGAATCTGCAAAGAGATCGCGAAAAAGAATTTTACAATAAAGATTTCAAGAAACTAATGAAAAGTTATAAAATTCATCTATGCTCCAGCTATAGTGATCTTAAAGCATCAATTTGTGAACGTTTTAATCGCACTCTAAAAAGCATGATTTATGAGTTATTTAGGCTGCATGGTAGCTACAAATGGTTGGATATCATACAAGATTTAACATTGCAGTATAATAATAGTTGACATCGGACAATAGGAATGAAGCCTGCAAAAGTAGACAAAAGCAAAGTTAATCGTATTCTTAATCAAATTAAAAGGAAGAAGTCAAACAGCCTAAATTTGTTTAAACGAGCCAAATTTAAAATTGAAGATAAAGTACGTATAAGCCGAATCAAGGCTATACACCTAATTGGTCAACTGAAGTCTTTACAATAACGCGAGTTTCACTTACAAAGCCCTATACTTATCATCTAAAAGATTATCTAGACAAACCAATAGCTGGAGGATTCTACGAGAAAGAACTTCTCAAGACTAAATATTCAGATGTCTATTTGATTGAGAAAGTTTTAAAAAAAAGTGGTGATAGAGTTTATGTGAAATGGTTAGGTTTTGACGATACTCACAACAGTTGGATTAATAAAAATGATATGTAAAAAAAGAAAACATTAATACATTATAATTGATATAAAATTTATTGTTTATTTATTTATATTTCCTTCAATTTTTTCACAAGTACTGGCAATATAATTTCATTTATTTGTAAAATTCATCTCCTAAAACGTTTTCGATCACGTGCAACCTGCTCTCCACTTGCCACATCGAGCTTCATGATGCGCAAATTTCCATGTAATTAGACGTTTTTAAATTAAATTTTACGTGGAATATGTGCGTATGTGTATAATTCGAACTTACCCATTTTGATATATTTTGTAGTGTCCCCAGGCTAGCGAAGACCGTTTGAAAGAGCTTGTTGCAGAGCAATATAATGAATAACGTAATTTCTTTTAGGTTGAAGTGTAGCTAAAAGTTTTTTCTGCTTAGATACAGGAGGTTTTGCATGTTCTGGACAGAATGGCAAATCATTATGATCATCATGTATTTCAGGAGGATAATCTAAATCGACTTTTAAAATATAACCATGAGAAGCGTCTGATGCGATGGAAAACAATTCAAAACTTTCACAATTTTCAAGCCACTGAAATTCATCATACGAAAGACATTGTGAAAGCCCAAATCCATATAAATCATTTGCATCTAAATAAATCAAGTATTCATTATCTTTATCTTTATTATACTTTCCAAGCATGTACTTATGATTAGCTGCTGCATACTGATTAGAGCACTGATTCAAACCACCTCGAATACCTCGCTCTATAAAAAGTACCATGTCAATGTCTCTTAGAAGTTTTAATTGTACACCTGTATGTTTAAGCATAGCGTCATAGGAAAAGCCTGGAGTAGTGTAATAATGAGCAGGATCTAGATTATAAACATTCATGCTCTGATCTCGAAAATTTTTGAAAACGTCTGCTAACAGCAAAACATCAGTTTTCATATAAAGGTCTGAGTACTCACCAAGTGTTTGAATATTAAATGTACTCCATAAATATTGTGGATGCTCATAATCTCGATTAAATATCGATAAGTCATTGTGAATGCTGATAAAATCCTCTTTTTCAGGCAACTTACAATCTTCTAGTTTTTCCCATGAGCTTATATACTCGAAGGGTAAAACACCTTTTCTTGTTAACATGTTTATTTGTGTCTCACTCAGATCACTAAATTCTTTATTAACAACTGAGTCTTTTGCTGTTTTCTACATGCTTCGTAAATGAAATATATTTTTCTTTTGTCAGAGCTAGTAAATCAATCTGTCCTCGAAAATGATTTGATACATAAGAAATAATAAAGTGTGCATCATTACCACTAAAATTATGAAACACAACTGCAAGTATTTTTGAATCTTGATAGTTTAAATTGCAGATAGCATGTGCAGGTCCTCAATATTTTCCAGTGAGATGACAATGATTACGCACCTTTATATCACCACTCAACAATTTTTTACAAATATCATACGTTTTTGAATCATAATAATCTGTTAATTTAGTCTGAGATAGAACTGGCATAGGTAAAGGGTTTGCATATAAAGCACTTATTTGTTTTTCTATGCGTCTTAACTGTTCAGCAAGAGATCTTGACGCTTCAGGTCCTCTATAAAAGTTATATTTTGATAGTGAATCGTTGTAACTGCATTTCAGATAGTAACCTATACTTTAATTTTCATGACTTTGTATTGGTTGCGTGTTTGTTTTTTCATCTTGACTTATTGGTTTTAACAAACACTCACAGTCTGCATAGATTATAAAAGGTAACTTTTCATTGTAGCGATGATTTTGAACATTATCAAACTATTTTCTTCATTAGGAAGTCTAATTCTACATTTATTTAATATTTTGCAATGATCTTCATGCTTTATTAAGTCATCTTCTTTATAACAAAAATTTAAACATCTATTGCAAACATCGAGTTTATTTTTTCTATTTCTCAAATTATTACTAATTAAACGAGACAGACTTTTGATGTATACATTATGTGATTGTAATAAAAACTTATCACTTTCACCACCACCATCCAAATTATCATTGGTTAGTAAAAAAAGATTTATATGATTACTCTTTTTACATGATGTTAAATAGAGAGGTGTAATATCTTTGTTATCTAGACCAAATACATTTATTGATATTGTATTATTTTGCTTTTCAAATCTTGGTATACTTTTCAATGATACTGGCAACTCAATACCTTTCATATTTAAAATGTTTTTATACTGAATATAACTATTAAATCTATTAGAATGATTTTCATGTTTTACTGGATATAATGCAGATAAAATTGCCCATATAAGGCATTTATTATCATAATTTTTAACATTTATATATATATATATATATACATATATATACAGTATGTCTACGATTAAGCGTACAGATACTTAAATTGGTGATTTTAGCAAAATTAGCGGGGGTGCAAACAAATCTTTTTTAGTGAAAAGTTAGAGTAAACTTAGCTCTAGCTTCTGTTGTTGCTCCGTTCGATAGGATTTATCAGTAAAAAAATTGTCTGAGGCTAAAAATAATAAGTGCAAAAAAAGTATGGCAGGATGTTTTTTACCCTTCCATCGCATAGGCCGTGGCCAATAATGCTTAAAACCACCAAAAAACATTATCGTTAGATGTAGATTTTATTTTTTAATAATTAACGAAATAAATTTTGTAAGATGTGTATTAGTTCGCGAGAG
>JAZHPH010000271.1:47220-61250 GCA_037356405.1 Nasonia oneida | reverse complement strand
ATATATATATATATATCAGTATGACATGAATTCATAGGGAGGGACTTTAACGACGTGCAACGACACTCCTATAAAAGGAAGCAAAAGTTTTCAAAAAAATCGGTTTTTACATTTTAGCTCTTCACTTTAAAACCGCTTAACGAAATTGTTTACAATTGTAGTAGCAGATAGCTTTTTTTAAAGGTAAATCTATAACACTCAGTTAATACCTTTCTGCCGTGTTATAACCAGGGCCAGAAGGGCCCTGTTTATTGTAAATTAACGTCGGGCGTGCTGAAGGCACGGCTCGGCCGACTCAGATCATGCACGTGTTTTTACACGGGCCCGCGGAGGCGGCGTAGGTCGGGTCGTAGGAAATAACACACGAGAAGTTTAGATAAGGAAATGTATATTCAATTGTACTATACACAGAGGTGCAAACGCCGCACACTTCGACGAACGATAAAGAGAGACGAGAGATATTACCCCGTCGACGTGAGAGAGTGAGAGTGCATGTACTTACAACTCAGTAGTGGCAGTAGTACTTAACGCAACGGACGTGGCCCAGTCTCGGACGTGGAGATGCAGCAGTTCGGACGGGCGTCGCAGCGGCTCATCAGTAACGCACGGACGAATATCGTTCGCTCTCGAGATGCTCGCAGGAACCACAACAAACACGTGTATAGTAGCAGCGCGAGCAGCTACTCGTGTGGATAGCGCAGCGAGACTAACTCTAGTCGCGGCTCTCCCGGCCGTCGGCACATCGTTGTCATATCTCGGCAACGTTGTGCGGCCAGGCGGCAACCGCGCTATCTATGCTCTCACTCTCTCTGTCTCTATCTTGCCTCGTCTCTTGTTCTCGCTCGTTTCGGCGCTCGTTGGCAGCTTGCTGAAACAATAATCTTATTACAATTAGTACATGATTAGCCGTTAGACATTTGACGTGCACTCGTCCGTCACAAATCATAAAATAAAATTTTTAAGCATTTGACTAAATCGTTTTAGAGATAAAAGAAATCAAAAAATTTTCAAATGAAAATTGAAACCTAGATATCTTAAGAACTATAGGGGTTCGAAAGCTGTGCAATAAACTTAGCCAAAACACAAAATATCTACTTTTTCCCAAAATCTTAAGTGCAATAAGGCCTTTTTACGTCCGTAATCGGGGCACAAAAAAACTCTTTTTTTTCAGTTTTCGATTTATTATTGAGAAATAGGTAGTCAAATCACTTGAAATTTTAATGGGATATAGTTTGGCACGTGACCCATCGACATGATTTTTTTCGTAAGGTTATGATATTTAGTTTCAGAGATATAAATTAAAAAAAATCACCTTTTTTATTTTATCTGCCGAACAAAGCGGTCGATCCGAGAACCAAACGAGGAATAGTAGTTAATATTATTCTCTTTCAAATGAATGCATTTTAGCTGAATTGTTTGTAACAATGGAATAATTGAAAAAAACGTAATAAGTGTTTTTCAAAAATCAAAAATGGCCATAAAAAAATAGTTAAGAAAATAAAGAATAACTGTTTTCTACGAATTCAGAATCCAAAAATAGATATGCATGTCAAATTTTATTGATATTGACGGAGTAGTTGCAGAAATATTACAGTATACATATATATACACACACACACACACCACGCGGGTAAGCCTGACACCCGTATGTGGCGCGTCCCCTGGGTGGGGGATGGGGGAGAACTCGCCGGGATACATACCTCGGAGGGTAGAGCAGAATTAAAATATGCTTCGTGGACCAATTCAGTTCGCCGCGTTTGCCGTGCGGTGCGATCCGTAAGCTGCCAAAGGGAGATCCAGGCTGGGGAAGCAATCTGAGGTTACGAGCCAAAGTGACCTGAAGCACCTTTGGCTCCCGCTGACGGCAAGACGAGAGACCGGTCACATAGCCAGTACCGGTGAATCAGCTAAGGCGAGTGCGTGAAATTGCTTGATGTCTGCCAGAAACTCTCCAGAGAGCCAAGCACTTTGTTAGGGCTGGAAGGTTCGAGAAAGTGGAGGTGGGCTGTATCGCGTGCTTTACTCTATTATAATGTTTCCAGTCTGGCACCGCTTACAGTCATGTGTTGGGGCCATGTCAGCTGCCTCCATAGACGGGGGGATCGAGGGTGGTCAGGCACATACAGAAATGAAGACTATTATCTAGCATGAAATTTAACCGAGCAAGGAGAGAAAGTAGGAAAAGGAGCTCTCGAGATCTGGAATACAATCCGAGATGCTGAGTGAGGACGAAGAAGCATATGGGAGAAGATCCAAGACAGGCTAAACTCTATGTATAATGTTGTGTCAAATGCATCCTACATTCATAAGTCTGTCAAAAGCGATCTATCGGCGATTATGATCCAGGTTAAGCGGCTTGAAAGAGGACAAGTGGCGCTGGAAAAGAGCAAGAAGAGCCTTGGATTGATGCTAAAAAAAGCGGAAATATCACCGAACCAGCAGCATATTCGGAAGGAGGACAAGGTATCACATACCATAGAAGCATTAAACGCGGTGACGACAAGAACGCTAAATAATCGCAAGTCAATGTCATTAAGCCAGGTAGAAGAGCGACAAGAAAACTACGCTAAGAGAACAAGCAAATATAAGGAAGTAGCCTCTGTGGAAATCGCATAAGAAATCCAATCACAGGTGTCTCCGGAAGAAAAGGCAGACCCACCTTGGCAAGGGGTTATTACCAGAAAGGAGAAAAAGAAAGAAAAGAAGAGGAAAGAGAAGATGCGCGAAAGCACTGGTGCCAAGAACAAAAATAGCTCTAGAAAACCACGAGAGAGACTCACCAGGCCTGATGGACTTGTTATAAAAGCTGCTAAAGGAAATGAGTACACTGATATTTTATGGAAAATAAAACTGGACCCTGATCTGACAGACCGGGAGTATGCCGCCTATTGTTGGCTGGACCAATAGACGACAAGGGAAAGTGAATTACTACCTTACGCAGTTTTTGAGCGGACATGGGTGCTTTCGAGCCAACCTACACCGCTTTAAGATAAAGGATAATCCAAATTTCCCAGTATGTTTGGAAGCAGACGAAGATGCAGAACATGTCTTCTGCAACCGTTCGCGATACGAAATGGAACGAGAGGGACTCGAGCGGTACCTTCAGGCTCGGGTGACCCCTGAGTCAGTGATGACAGCTATGCTACCGTCGAAAGATGGCTGGTGCGCAGTCAACAACTACGTAAGGACTATTATCAAGAAGGTTAGAAATGACGAACAAAATAAAAGGAAAGAACATGGCGAAACAGCTAAGTAAAACTGTTGCTAGACGAAGGCTACTAGGTTTTAGATACAAAACGCTCCTCGGACTGATGCAGAGGAACGTAGGTCACAGAGCTTAGCTCTCACTTCTTTGCCTGATGCAGAGGAACGTAGGAGCTAGGGTTGAGTACCTCTTATTGTTAGTGCTTCTCAGACCTATGCTGAGGAACCTAGGTAACTAAGTTTAGCCCAGACTCCCTCACCCGATGCAGAGGAACGTAGGTGTCGGGGTTGAGTCTGTCCAGAGGATCGGCGGTCAATGCTGCTTGAAGTAGACGACCAGACGATGCGGCAGGAAGTAGACGGTAGGACAATGCAGAATAAAGAAGACGAGTTTGATCCCGAACCCTTAATCACTTTGGTGGATGGGTGATGTATGGAAATGTCAAACTTCAAAGGAGAAGCCAGAAAAGGCTAGTTAACGGGCCCCACGGAAGTATTGTTCAACGATAGTACTTGTGGGGATCCAGTGTCGGAGGACCACTTGTGCAGAGCTTGCTCTGCCTACGCCACATAAAAAAATACACACACCATACGGACATCTTTTAAAAACACTTGATTTAAATTTCTAACACACGAAAAAGTATTTTCTATAAGTTTTGACAGAACTCAATATTTTACTATTACAAAGCTTTCTCTAGGAGGAAGCAAAAAATCAATTATGCATCATAAAACTTTGCAGTTTTACGTCTTACATGAAAATTTTATATATAAAAGTTGTAGATATTTTTAAAACACGGCTTTTTATTGTGACGAATATTTTTTTGGAAAAACTTTAACGAATGACAAATCCTCAAAAACGGATGGCGAGCGCGAAGTCTGAGCGTCAGTGGTCGTGCCTGAAACCCAAAACGCAAAGCGTTTGGCATTCTTTGCTTCACTAGGCTATGAAGGAGGCAAGTCACCGCGACCATAAGGACACGCGTGGTGCGCTTGTTTGTTTTGAAAATGTTCATAGGCAAAAACGAAGTTCCATAAGCATTCTGATGTTTTGTTTAATCGCACAGTGTTGCCACTGGAAAATTTTAGAAAACGAATCTCATTTTAAATAGGCCGGTCTCGAAGTAATGGCCGCGATAGAGTGTTCTCGGAACGGCGGCAAGATAAAGCATTTTTGGAGCAGTGACTGAGATATACCGTTCTGCTACTCAGCCGTTGATATGCAGTAGCGATTTTTTTCGCTTTGCTTGATTAACAAAACTATTAAGATTTACATGGCATTTGTCATTTTGTTAAGGTGCAGAAAACATAATTAATAACAGAATTTACCAGGACTAATGCTAAAGATGTGTATCTCCGTAGTTACAACTCTAAGTGATTCTTGATTTCTCCGTTTATGTATGAAAGAACATTGTAAACGTTTGCAAAGATTAAAATTCAGAATATTTTCTTTCACAGCAGCTGCAGACAGCAAAGATCTATAAAAATTATCAAAGTATAGATGTTAAATATTTTAAAGTTATATGTATTATATAAAGAGTCTATTTTTAATCTATTTACTCATACACAATAAATCATACGTAATCAAAATAATGAAAATGCTGTTATCGTTTAAAAAACACAGCATGTCGCAGATACAGCGGATACATACTTTTTTTGTAATTTACGAGAAAAAAGTTTGAGGTGCAAATAAAAATGTTTGGCGTTAAGGCAAGCTCAAATTATTCTTTACATAGTTAGCATACCCGTTTTTCCCCAAGTTGTAAGTTTTTTGACAGCATTCGGTTAAATACATGATATATGTATAAAAAAAAAACATGTGCGTCTTGGTACACCCGGCTGTGATAACTTAAATTGGTTTAGGTACAAAGTATTTAAAATTGAACTTCTTTAGCGTAAGACTTATTAATTATTGTTTAAATGAATATAATTGTCAGAAAGGATTATGAATAAATAAAGAAGTATTTTTAAAATAGTTGTATATTAAATTAAAATTAATTTAAATCTCGTATAAAATGCACCAGCTTATTTAATATTAAATATATGTGTCAGGTACAGTAATCAAGTATCTCCAACAGCTGTTGTTGTATCACTTGCATTTTTATTAACATTTTTATTAACATTTTTATTAACATTTTTATTAACATTTTTATTAACATTTGTAACGGGGCTTGTTTTCGGGGAGAAAACTTGACAATACTAAACTGCATCACAATCCCTCGGTATAGCAGAGAACTCTCTCAACGCCTGTGATCTGCCCGCGTTGCAACGCATTTTGCTTTAAGAGCTGCTTTGCGAACGTTGTGTTTGCGCGTGTGCTCTCCCTCGGCACTCTTCTGTGCAGAGCCGTCTACTTATATTTGAGTTGCAACTGTTTGTTTCAATGCCTGTAGAGGCAGCGGTATTCACGGTGAGGATGTAGGTAACGGGAGAAAAAACTCGGAAAAATGAAGCAAGTCCTGATTAAAATAAAACAAAGAAATAATATATCATACGGCTAAACTTGACTCTATATAAGTAAGCCCCGGAAAGTATTTTACGAAGCATACTCGCGAGAACAAGGAGGCCGCTACCCGGTGCTACTGCACCAAGTCGCAAAGCTGTAGCCACTGCTACTGCTGACACAATAAGAAAAGGGCTCAGTCCTACTTACTCGTAGTCGCCGTTCTCGGTAGGCGCGCACCACACAGCACACACTAACGCACATTCGGCACTAGTCCGGTCGCCCTTCCTCATGGTAGCAGGAGTTGGCCAAAAAGTCTTCCTCTCGATTTCACTCACACTCTTACTCCATCGGGCGATATTGGTTGTTGCACGCTATATAGTCTGTCTCTCGCACGAGAGCTGATGCGTTTGTACCTGTGGCCGAATGCTATCTGTCCGTCCGACGGACCGCGACTCATGCGCGAGACCCTGAATCTTGCCTTGCGCTTGCACAGTGTCGCGTTTCGATGGCTATAAGTAAATTTATGTGTATTATTGACCATTTTTAATTGTAATTTTGATGCAAGGAATAATACTATATTTAGCACTCTATCAGAAGCAAAATTGACGTTGAAATCTTTGCTTAAAAAGAATGGCAATTAATGATTATTTTTTCTAAATACATGAGAATCTTCAGGTGTGCATATTAATAATTGTGAATAAATAAAATCAAGAACAGTGTCACTGTCTGTACTAGGCGAAACATGAACAAGAAGTATCCCCTCTCTCTCTCTCTCTCTCTCTCTCTCTCTCTCTCTCTCTTTCTCTCACTCCGAATATTATACTGCTGTCCAGATACTAATGAACTATTTGCATACTAAGATCTCAAAAAACATAATATTCCGAACCCACATTCGTTCTCTCTTAAGTTTATGAATGCAATTATCACTATGAGAATTATTAAGACGTTACGACGTAGAGTTACGTCTCAATTGTTATATTAAAAAATACATACACGTTGAATATCAAAAGGGAATATAACTCGATTATAATAAGAAATAATTGGAATATAGAGAGATTGGTAATAAATTAACATCAGTAATAGACAATAATATTCCTAAATAAAGCAGTTTCTCGTACAGGCATTTTCCGCAGTTCTTTTGATCGCAAGAGTGTCTAAATACCGAGACGTTCAACTCTTTTTCTCGAGGTTTGAATCGTTTTCCGTGTTTACTCTTCAATATAATAATATATTGCTTGTTTCGGGAGTTTGTAACTGGTGCTCATTAGACACCATTGATTTCATCACCCCTGGTATCTCTCATCATCTCGTTAATTACTGAAAAAATGTAGTAAAGCTCAGACTAATTGAAAAGATCAATATGAATAAAAAACGTTAATATCTAATACTTACATTGGCAGCGAAACATTATACGCGCTAGTGGATGTTTATAATTGTTACGCTGGCGTATGCTTTCCAGAGCCATCAACAGAACATCTGGATTACGGAATAGACCATTGGTAAACATACGATAGACTGTGGTTATTCTACAATGTAGTAGGAGAAAACGCAGCTTCCTACATAAATTATCTATTGATTGCTGCTAAAGATCTGAAGCCCACACTGCTTCACACATCGTACGAATGTACGAATCTAGAACTCTCGCAATATTCAATGCTTCACGCAAAACTTTTACTAAATCTGTCAGACTTGCTCGAATCATTCTGTGAAAAAATGTTTTGATTATCCAAAGGAAACTGGTAAGACCATCGAGCGGAGCTCTTTAAATACTCTCTCGGTGCAGGGTAAACGGTGGGGATGCAGTGCAAAATCCACGCACTTTTTTTCGCTGATACTGCTGATAGAAGACTATTTATTTTAGACTTATGCTGCTTACTCGCAGTCAGGTGTATATATGTTTGTCAGAATTTATTTTGCAAAGGTTTTAAGAGCGACACCTACGAGTCCTCATATTTAAAGGCGACATAAAAGCTATAGAAAAGATAGTTTAATGCAAGGATTTCTTAGAATGATTAGTAGAGGGGCATTCGTTCAATAATTTATTTTAAAAATTGAAACGCTGACAGCCCGTGCACGTGTTGAATACGGACAAAAATGTTCCTGTGTGTGCATTAAATTGCAGAGTGATAATTATGGCTTAAAAGAAAAAACAATAAGAAAAGATAGCCCAACGCTTTACTGTGTTATCTAAAATCCTACGGAATACAGCCAAAAAAATCTTGAATTCTGGAAATTTTAATTTTTCTTCAATGCCACTCGATAGAGTGTGCAAAAACACGTGTACAGTTAAAAAATCATTGCTCTAGGTCAAAAACTAAATTTTCGTATAATAGGTAAAATTGAAAAAGTTCCAATAACTCTGTGAATATTGGAGTTATCAAAAAAATAAAAGAATTGAAGTTCTCTTACGAGAAACGATTATAGGGGCCCGATACCCATACCCATAGTCAAAATAAAGTTTTAGGCATTATTTAAATAATATTATATGCGCTAAGCTCGTTGGTACATGCGCAATTATTTTTTCTCGAGAATCATAACTCATAGAGCAGCTGCATGATTATACTAGAGATGCACGTGTGAATATCTCGGGTTTTAGACAGTATTGTTGCCGAATTTCTTTTCTCTGCTGGTTAGTGAAAAAGGGAATGACTAAGAAGATGCTTCTGCTTAGCTATACCAAGAAAAAGAATGAGTAAGAAGACGCAACTGCATAGTACGTACTTTAAAACACGTGAAAATCTCTTGCAACTCGAGCATTCTTTCTGAATTTTTGAAGCATCAGCAAAACGAGAGTGCGTAAGATGTGAGCGTTTAGGGACTACAAAATGTCGTAGCATCAGACCTCTGAAAGAGAGCATACATCAGTGTCCGTCTAACTCTCTCCAAGTAATCATGAGAAATTACAGGGGTAAGTGCACCGATGACAGAGTAAAGGGAGTGTACCCTAGTGTATTGTGCGAGGACTCAACAGGCTACGACGCGGACAACGAACTATCGGGCAGTGATAAAGAATATGTAGTACTAACTGTGCAATATATAAGTGTTGTAAAAAATAAAAAATTAGTGACGCGTAAAGACAGATGCTACCTATGCGAGAAAGAATTTTATGGGCAGGGAAAAAGACAGACCGTACGCTGGAGTTATAATTTGAAGTTTAAAATTTGGATGTGCCCGAGCTGTTTACTTAAAAAGAAACATAGATTAACAAACACTCATCGTGACAATTGTTAGTGCAACTTTTCTTGTGTGCGTGAACAAACTTTGTGCTGTGTGTATGGGTGTGTGTGTGTGTGCGCGCGTGTGTGTGTGCGTGAAATAATAATTATGTTGCCGGATGACCAAAATACTGCTACTGCTGTTGATCTCGAGATTGATAAACAACAGATCGAGCAGCAGGTACCGGTGTCAAGTGCTATAGTTCCACAACTTTCGGACCTGTTGAGCATGCAATTAATTGCTCGTTCGCGATTATCGTATGATGTTTCGAACACACCGTTGTGCCGAACGTTTATTAAGGTCACCAGCAGATTAAGTTTTAATATGGCGCAAAAAACATTCTATGGTGCCTAAATTAAAGAGTGGGCGTGAGCCAAAATACGTAGTGCTATATTTAAGTGTGTATACTTGGTGCATCCTCCAGACAACGGGTATGATGGCTAAGGAAAGACAGCTCAAAACACTGGTAAATTATTTATAAATTAATCGATTATTTGGTTGGTGGGAGTGTGTGTGTGTGTGTCAACAAATAGGGTTATTTCGTGAAATAATTGAAATATTCTGAATTTTTCACCTGTATATGCCTCGGTTATCTCCAATATGCTCAAATACGAAAGTTGCAAACCATTGTTTATAAGCGGTTTTCTCCGAAATTTACAGTCAGAAAATTGTTATTTTTGGCTCTAATTTGTTAATTAGAGTCAACCCTTTAGGCAACTCGATAAGTTATCCCAAAATATATTTGTAAAATAAGTGGCAGGGTTCAAAGCCTGCTTACTTTACAAATTTTCAAACCTTTAAATATTTATTAATTAATTTATATAATTTTTACTTACTTTTCTTTTAGAAGATTGCAGCAAATTCAGAATTTACTGGATTGTAAACTTCTTCCTTCTTATTGGATTTGAAATTTGGTGAAAATGAATGAAACTTTACTCTGTTGATTTGATTGCTCTTCAATATTCTGTTTTTTTTTTTAAAGACAAATTCTTATTCGGAACACAGCCACCACGGCTTTGAAATACAAAATTTTAACCTTAGATGTTACTTGGGAGCAGTCACCTTCGCTGAACTCCTCGACGGGCTCTCATACAGACTGAACTTTTCTCCGCACGTTTTTCTTTCCTTCGCCCCTGCATCGCATCTTTTCCATAGGCCCATCCGTTTGGGTCCGCATCTGCGCCCTCTATATCGGTCATCGACCTATAGCATCGCTGCTTTCCGCTTGGTTACCGCCTCTTCCGATCTTCTTCCGCTCCACCTTCGGTCCCATCCACGCTATTTTCCTAGCCTTGCCGATTTCCCGCAAGATGACCCTCTCTGTACCATTTTCAACTTTTCTATTTGTTATTTTATAATAATTTGTAGATTTTACATTTTTCGCTTATATAATATAATAATTATCAACAATGATTTTATTTTACTATTGCAATCAATTTACACTTATTATAACTTGATATTTTAAAATTTCAAATCTCCATTAGAATATTTTATTATTATTTAAACTTAATATTATTACTATTATAACCTATCTGATATTTCTAACAAGTTTTTTATAAACTATTTATTTAATTGAAAACATCGTAAAACCTGTGCGGCGAGTATAAATTTATTTCTATGCCACGAATACAAATTTTCCATCTTTGAAATAAATAAAATATGCACAGTTGCAACTTAATACTTTTCAACTGTCCATACTTCATATGAATCTAATTTTCTATTTTATTTATTAAAAATATTCTACTTTAGAAATTCTAAATTTGCTTTACACGGCTTCGTATTCTGTGACGCAGTACAAACAAAGTCCGAGGCGCCAGATTGTTGCTCGCAATTTCTCCAGATACTTGGCTTTTTTTCTGGCTGCACACAAATTCTACGATAGGGCCGCTGCCCGCCGTAAACCGATCCCGATCGCTGTACCTGCGCGCGCTCTTAATTGCTATTTCTTCGCACTGCTTAATTGCACTGTTCGGACGCTTGCCTGCTCCTAAGCCTTACGAAAAATATTTTTTTTTTTTTGTAACGCAGCTGCGTCGTCATTCTATTTTATTTAAAGTTTTATTATTTTCTTATTCAACCTATGACGTAATAGTACAAAACATTCAACTAAAAGATACAGAGAAATTTCACAACTGATCTTGACGTGAAAGCCTGGTGAATTACTATAAATAGATTTTTACGTTCCACTTCCTACCGAGGTGGGGGGGGGGGAGGAGAGGATTTTTATAAAAAAGCATAGATGTTTTTAGTAAATATGTCTTTTACCCTCCCGACGAGCAACGGCATACCCAGTAATTAAAAAATTAACAAAGGTTGGTCACGACACGTGAAAATAATACAAAATATTATAAACGAGATACAGCATGAAACAACAAATTACGCACCACGGAATTACATTTTAGCCGTAAACCCATGCGAGTATGGGAGAAATACTTTATTATACCGCCTGAAAAAGAATATACGACGCATAAAATACGGATATCGCTTGCATGCGAGCAAGCACATAGAATAGGCTTTCAAACGTGTGGCGGAACAGAACGCTCACGCAAAGCATTTTGAATAAGATATAGGAAATAAAGTAATAATCAAAGCGCTAAACGTATCCGATGCAGAAAACTGAAAGATCGCTAAATTTTTCGATATTTATCAGGGGCCATACGAGGTCAAGAAAAAAATCGGAATAGACATATACTTATTATTATATGTAAATACAAGAAAAGAGCGAGGAAGATTTCACATTAATATTCTTAAGCCGTACTTCGAAAACTAAATGCACAATTCATAAAAAGTTAATGGAAAAAATTTTTTTTTTTAATATTAAGAAATAAAGAAATCATAAAATTTGAATTAAAAAAACATTAATTATCGTAAAAATATGGAGAGGATAGAAATGACTCGACAAGGTACACAGTAGAATTATAATACTTGTGATCGTTTATTCTTCTCTATATATACAAAAGGAGGTGCTGACATAGAGAGATATCGTATACTACACACATACTAAGCACAAGGATAGTCGGAGGCGCTAGGCTAAATTGTATAGTAAGCCGTAGCGCAGTTTGGAGTAAGAGCCAGTTCGTAGTTGAGAGAAGGAGTGACTCTTTGTAGTTTGCGGAGCTCTCTTTATACCTGGGCCAGCCCCTCTACGCAATACATTATGCGCGCACGCCATTTGTGTCGGTAAAGTGTACTCCGATGGCTGTTTGTATGGTAATCTACCGCATGATAACTTACCGATTGTCGACCTCTTTCCCGGGGAAGTAAGGTGATCGTCTCAATTCTATCACGAATCTAACGCAAATAAACATCGAGATCCATTTTATTTCTCAAAAGATCAATAGTTTATAGCTTTATTTCCTTGACTATCATAATTTTCGCACCTTTAATGACTGGCAGCCACGGAAGAGAATGGATGCTCTGAACGAAGAGAAATATTTTGATCTAAATTTCAACCCGAAATATTTTGCTAATGGACTAATCTTTAAGGTTGAATCTTTTTCCTTAAGAAAGATTAGATCAACAGCTTAGTAGTTTAAGATTTTACTTTAATAGTAGTCAAAAATATGTACATTGTCATTAGTAACACGTCATTTATCACAGAATAATCGTCGAAGTACGTCAATACATTTGATATCACATTATAGCTCAGTAGATATTGCAAATTATCTTCACGATTACTTATAAATCTTAATCAGCTAAAATTAAAGCACTACACAGTATATAAAGATACGCCAGTAAATTTAACATTTCACATTGTATATAAAGACAAACTATCACTTATTATCACACAATACACCTTCCTTCCTTAAGGTATGGATGCTGATGCATAACAATCAACCAGCTCAGTTTCTTTCTGTACGGTGTAATGTGCTCGGCCCTTCTAGCACCACATATGTATCTCACAAATGAGTTTTGCAACCTTTGAAGCCATGTTTGTAATTCAACCAAAATATTAAGAAAAACAAATGATCAATAGTTCAGGTAAGAAATGGCAAACGCACCTGCTAGCTGCTCGCGTAAGGCCTCAGTGATGCAGGATCAGAAAGTTCTGAGTCCATACAAGACTCTATTAATCTTTTGGCTAATCGCATCAACCTGCGGTTTCCGCGTCAATTTTCAATTCATGATGACACTAAGGTTGGTCACAGTCTCTACCAATGGAACAAAGACGTTGCCCTCAACCTCAATGCCCGAAAGATTTAGACCTTGCAGTTTGTTAATGTTATACTCACACCCGAGAATAATTGCCTTTGTGTTCCTAACATTAAGGCGAAGGGCATTCTCGATCATCCACGTTCACACCGCTCGCGCCACAGCCAACAGCCGCCCTACACCCTGACCGACATCACACATAGGAACTTGTGTATAGGTCTCTTGGTCGTCAGCATAAAGCAAATGTTCGATACTACATGTTAGATCACTCTCGGGATGTTTGAATGCAGCTAATACCTCCTGCAAGTCATTTATATATATATATATATATATATATATATATATATATATATATATATGGGACGATCCATGTCAACCGGATCAGTGCTGTGTCCAAAATTTGGAGTGACCAAAAAAATCGCCCGAGGGCTCATTTTGAAGCTTAGGACATCTACTTTCAGATTCCGTGTGCGCCTTTGCAAAATCCAATATGGCAGTTCCAACATGGCGGCCGGAAACTCAAGAAAAATCGAGTTTCCAGATTAAAAAGCTTGTTAAAATAAAAATTCGCAACCAATCTAGTTATTTTTTGGCTCAAATTGTAGCTGATGGACGCACTTTGAAAGCTGGGGTGGTGGGTTGGCACAATCCAACATGGCGGATCCAATATGGCGGCAAAAAGTCTAATAAGTTTGACAAATTTTTATAATCAACCGATTTGCACTAAATTTGGTACACGGGAGTTTTTCGGGTCGTTGATTACAAATCTGAGGTCATATTTTTGAAATTAAAAATGGCGGATCCAAAATGGCGGAGGGGTTTTTTGAGAATCAACAGATTTGTATGAAATTTGGTAAAACTCGTCTTCGTGGCGCTCCCGTGCCACTTGATGTGGGGGTTTTGGGGTCGCCAGTTACAAATCTGAGGTCATATTTTTGAAATTCAAGATGGCGGAACCAATATGGCGGTCGGTTTTTTTAAAATCAACAGATTTGTATGAAATTTGGTATATGGG
>JAZHPH010000271.1:0-46852 GCA_037356405.1 Nasonia oneida | reverse complement strand
ACCCCATATACCAAATTTCATACAAATCTGTTGATTTTAAAAAAACCGACCGCCATATTGGTTCCGCCATCTTGAATTTCAAAAATATGACCTCAGATTTGTAACTGGCGACCCCAAAACCCCCACATCAAGTGGCACGGGAGCGCCACGAAGACGAGTTTTACCAAATTTCATACAAATCTGTTGATTCTCAAAAAACCCCTCCGCCATTTTGGATCCGCCATTTTTAATTTCAAAAATATGACCTCAGATTTGTAATCAACGACCCGAAAAACTCCCGTGTACCAAATTTAGTGCAAATCGGTTGATTATAAAAATTTGTCAAACTTATTAGACTTTTTGCCGCCATATTGGATCCGCCATGTTGGATTGTGCCAACCCACCACTCCAGCTTTCAAAGTGCGTCCATCAGCTACAATTTGAGCCAAAAAATAACTAGATTGGTTGCGAATTTTTATTTTAACAAGCTTTTTAATCTGGAAACTCGATTTTTCTTGAGTTTCCGGCCGCCATGTTGGAACTGCCATATTGGATTTTGCAAAGGCGCACACGGAATCTGAAAGTAGATGTCCTAAGCTTTAAAATGAGCCCTCGGGCGATTTTTTTGGTCACTCCAAATTTTGGACACAGCACTGATCCGGTTGACATGGATCGTCCCATATATATATATATATATATATATATATATATAAGATAAACAAGAGTGGAAGAAGTGCCAAGAAGTACGGATGTACTCTGACAGACTCAGTAGTGCCGTTTGCGTGCTGTAGAACGGACGAAAATCAGTTTGTCGGGGATCGAGGACTGTACCGAATTCGCTAAATTCTGACATCTTCTCGTGGACAATTTTTTCAAAAACCTTGGAGAAAAAGCTCTAAAGGGCTATAGGACAAAAGGCTGTGGCTACTGATGGTATAGCTGTCTTTTAGAGCGGTACCAGATGAGCTCTTTTCCAGGCCGGGAAAGACTCTACTTGACTATGACCTATGACCGGAAAAGACTTTGCGATTACGTTTTGAGGTATACTATCTACTGCCGTCGCTTACGACAAGAAATAAGCAACTGCGAGGACCACATCTGAGAGAGTAACTTCTTTAAAGGTGAAGCAAGCAGTCGATAATATTGAATCCAAGTCCACATCGCGCTCTGATTTAGAGATGGAAACTCCCGAAAAATTGATGTTCAACTCGTCTGGGGAAAGGCCATGCAGCTCCTCTTTTGCCTTTGGCAGAAGCCCGAGATCCCGCAGTCCTTTCCATATATTCTTTATGTTTTCCAGTGCATCTGTTCAGTTCGTTTCATTCGTTCAAGTAGTGTAGGTGCAAATTTAGGCTTTTTGAATTTCGCGCCGCTGCGCGCTCTCCGTTGCGACGTTGAGAGCGCGCGCGCATGCGTCGAGTTGCGCGCCGCCGGCCCCGCTCGCGAGCGCGCGAAGGACCCGCGCGCGCTCATTCCTGTTAGGACTGCCTAGCGCTTCGCACGTTTGGCTTCCTTACGCTTTTCGACGTTTTTCTTTGTACGGTGAGCCAGTTACTTATTCTTCTCAGAGCTATCACTGTTTACCTCGTTCTGCGCCGTGTTTGTTGTGTTTAGCGGAAAATTCGTAATCGCGTCATTCGCGTGTGTGTATTTGTGCGCGTGTGTGAGTGTACCTCGAAGCGATAGTCTTAAGGTTTGTTGGCGAAGGTGTCCACGTGTTGTACGTGACTCCTTCGGGGCGAGCGAACAGCGGCAACACCCCTTGTTGCCCTCGTGCCAAGCGTCTGGCTCCCCGAGTCGTCGGGGCGCGCTTGGTGCACGGTTGCGAACCATCTTTTCGCTCCCCAGGCCCAGCTTCCAGACCTCCAGGATCAGGACGGAAGCAGCGGCGGTCTACGACGAGGCCAGCTCAACGCCCTCTTCAGCGGCGGTTTTTGCTTTCGTCTTTACGGTAAGAGAGCTCTGTCTGCGTGCGGAAAAGGTATCTCGCGTCTTTGCGTTTTGCGTGCGTTCTTTCACATGAGGTTTTCTCTTTTAGAGTCACTGTTCTCTTTCTTTTATTTGTATAGTTTCCTTTTCCTTATTTTCAATAAAGCTTACACTTGCTGAGGCCTTTCCCTCTGAGTTCTTTCACTCATTCTAAGATTAATATTCAGCATCAAAGATACGATTCGAGAAAACGTTCTCTCGCGACTTGATCGTGCGTTGTTCTGCTAGAGCCGCGATTGATTTAAACTGCCGTTGTAAATTGATGTCGCGGGTGCGTCTGTAACGACGTCAAACCATTTCGAGCTGTTTATACAGCTGGTCAAGTTCAGCCAGTTCGTCGATATCAGCCATGATATTCTGCCTTAAGTACTCTAATTAACTATTAACTAAACTACGCTCGGACAACTGATCGACGATCAAGTTAGAGGCATCAAAAAGGTTTAAAAGAGCAGTTCATCTAATCGACTTAAAATTTCTATTATAAAAACTGTTTAATACAGAAAAAGTCTTTGATGATTGAATGCTAATTGTGACATCAATGATATTATGTTTACCAAGAAAGGTAAACTTCATCATGTTGTTCGCATCTTTCACTAATGCTCTCGCATGTTTCACTTATCTAAGATTTAGTTCAGACTCTAGGTGTCTAATAAAATTCGCATCTTGAGACGTCAATAGCAGATTTGCTTTCAAGTCCCCCACGGCTACTCTATGGTCATATCCTACAAAGAAAGTTCTCTCTGGCGCTACTGGGGTGCGAGTGGCACGATATCTTGCTCTCACCAGCTTTCACTCTCGTAACGGACTTATGGAATACGGTCCCTGGCAGGCTGCTATAAATTCGGTAGTCATACAAAAGTCGTCATAATAATATTAATGAAAATTGGCATCAAACAAAGTCCGGTAAATGAATAATAGCCCAAATTAATAAACTCAACAGTCTTAACAATGAAATACATTAAAAAGCCTTGGTTTTTGTGAATTTCGGCAGAAGGCTGTCACAACAAGCAGCACGTCGAGCAGACATTCTGCTAGCACTCTGACAGTGCAAAATGTTTACCGCGATAAAATCGCGTGCTGAGAATTTTAGAGTCCACGCGTGCTGGCCGCTCGTGCAGTCATTGTGACGTCACCAAGACATCTTTCGTTGGAATTTTCGAAAAAAAATTTTTCCCGCCATTCGTGATGTCATAATGTTGACATTTTGGCGGCACAGCGTGCCAGCACGCGTACTCACATTACGACGGCACGAAACTTACCTTAACTTTGATCTTGATAATATACCAGTATTAAAACTTGGCATGTATACATCAACTATTGTTAAAGAAATTATTAATGTGATTGATACTGAATGGTTTAATACTGTTACCTCCATTGTACAAAAACGTGCGAATGAGTCGAAGGATGAAATATCCTTTAGCAGGAATGATATTGTCGATTTATTTTACCAGCTTGCGTCCCATCATCTAGATGTAATTGTCGATTTATTAAATGAACATAGTAAGTGACAAATTATTATTATTTAATTTTTCATCATTACCAAAACCAGTCTTTTTGTCTTACAAATGTATATCGCAATAAATTTGTATAATCATAAATGTTTTAATAAATCATCGATTATTATTCATAAATATAAATATACTTGTTTTCTATTTTATTTATTCCTTTACCTTTTCTATTTCTCCTTTCATTGTATCTTTATATTAAGTAAAAAGTAAAAAAGGAAATATCACGATTAAAAGTATATTATTTAAATTATATTGTATATTAATCATTTATATACACAGTTGGAAGAATTAAAATTAATGTGCGCTTGTATAGAGGTTTTTGAAGAAAAAAATGCGCGATTTTACCTCATTCTCCCCTCCCTCCCACCCCTCTCCGCTACTAAACTGGTCCTTTGCGGTGCAACACGGCGTGTTTGGTATGGCATCGTGTAATTTGGCTCCCCCTTCCCTTCAATCACCTTGGACTATGGCGCAAACAGGCTCCCCGTAGAGAGAGTTTGTTTTGACGCGCTATAATCCGGGGTATACTACCTTCGATTACAGATAAAAAATTATTGCGATTTAATAATGGAGATTCCAAAAGGCCACTTTCGTAACATGTTTTTCTATTTTCAAGAAGGGAAAACTGCAGCGCTGGCTCATCGAAAATTGTGCAGTGTTTATGGTGATGAGTGCCTAAATGAACGCCAGTGTCAGAATTGGTTTGCTCGATTTCGTTCCAGAAACTTCGATATTCAAGATAAACCTCGTCCTGGTCGGCCAACCGTTGTCGTTTAAATTCTTGAAAAAATAAAAATTGACCGACATATTTCATCTCATGACATCGCTACGGTACCAAACATCGATCATAAAACAGTTTTGAACCATTTGCATAAGACTAAATATAAAAAGAAACTCGATACTTGGGTTCCACACAAATTAACGTCGAAAAATTTAATAGACCGGGTTTCCATTTGTGAATCCCTGCTAAAACGAAAAAAATCGAGCCATTTTCGAAACAAATGACTACAGGCGATGAAAAATGTATCGCGTACGACAATAATTTGCTAAAGAGATCGTGTTTGAAGCCTGTAGAAGCTTCACAAAGAGTTGCGGAGCCCGTATTGACGCAAAGAAAGGTGTTGCTGAGTGTTTGGTGGAATTGGAAGGGTATTGTTCGTCATGAGCTGCTCGAACCTGAACAAAGCATTAGTTCATCTGTATACTGTTAACAACTAATCCGATTGCAGCAGGCGATTGAAAAAAAAAACTGTACAGAATAATTCAATAAGATGTAATGCCCTATACACGATCCGGCGTGTAACTTCCTAGAACATATACATTTCAAAAATCCTAAAAAACATCCGACTCTGCCTATACAGCGAGCGCACGGAATGTTTCGGCCGTCCCCACTCTTCTCACCTCCTACGAAACCAGCAGCTACGCAGTAGTCAACGCAGCGACGGCGGGCCATCGACGCGTATGTGTGCGTGCGCGTCCCCCTTCTCTCTCCAGCTACGAAGCCAGCATCAGCAGCAGCGCGTTGCGTAATACTATTTATATGTATATGTGAGCGTAAGCGAGCGACGGCGAGTCGTGCGCATCCAAGTATGTTTGTATGAATGATAAATGTAAATATGAATGAATGATAGTATGATTGTGTGAATGTGCGAATATTTTCGGCGGCTCAATCAGCGCTCGCTTAGCGCCCTATAAAAGGCCATGCGAGGCCTGTGTCCAATCACTAGCGGCAGCATTTTCAAGCGCCCTAGTCTACTCTGGCAGCACTTTTAAGCGCCTTAGTATATATACAGAAATCTACTGCAAAATTAAGCGTAGAATTTAAATACTTATAAAATTCCAGCAGCACATTTAAGCGCTCTAACACATACTCTACAGCAAAATTAAGCGTAGAGGTAAATAATATTTGATAATCGCATAACAGAAGTCTTCATCAAAAAACAAACAAAATTGTAACTAAATTTCATTTAAAAGGAATAATAGCAATAATAGGCATTATTCTTATGTTAAATTATTTTGGTTAATATACACACTATTTTAAATATAAACAAGAGTTTATAATTATTGCATTGCATATCCATTACCCACAATCCCGGACCTACTATTATTATTATTATTTATTTCATTTAAAATCAATTTTCTTTCTATATTAATCGTTAAATAATAATTTAAAGTAAAATCAATTTATTCCAAATCTGAATTCGGATCCACGGTTCAGTTTTGCAAATATTTATCACTTATATTAAAATCTAATATTAAAAAAGTACCAAGGACCAGTAAGAAGAAGTGATGAGCGTTTCAAAGAGAGGCGTTGTCTTTCATTACAACACTAGACCGAACATATCTTTAATGACTAGTCAAAAATTGAGAGAGTTTGGCTTGGAAGTTTTAATGCATCCACCGTATAGCCTAGACCTTGCCCCGTCGGACTATTATTTGTTCTGGTCTCTGCAAAATTCTCTTAATGGTGTAAAACTGGATTCAAAAGAAGCTTGTGAAAATCACTTGGTTAAGTTTATCGCTCGGAAACCTCAGAAGTTCTACAGTGACGGAATTATGATTTTGCCAGAAAAGTGGCAAAATGTCATCAATCAGAACGGCACATATATCGTTGATTAGTTTTAAAATTTTATATTAAAAAATTTACTTTGAAAAATATGAAATAATAAACTAAATTACCTTTTCCCCAACCCAATATTTAACACAGTGTACAGTTGAATAAACGTTAATATTACAGTTAAATTTTAATAATAAGTATGAGCTAAATGAAACAACAAATCAAATATTTATTGATCTATTATCTGTGTATTTTATAATATCTTATATATTGATCTATTATCAAAAAGGTATTTTAAAATATTATACTGTTTTAATCAAATTTTCGTTTAAATAAAGTTTTTTTTGCTATTTTGATTTAGAAATGATAATTACAAATATTAGTTGTTTTATCAGCCAAACTTATTATTTAATTATCCATATTATTTTTTGATTGATTTTTAGCATTCACTTTTTCTTTGTGTTGGCTTTTAAAAGAGTTAATTATCGCTGTTTATAATACCTCAAGTTCCTCAATATTAATTTAACCGAAATATAATTTAAATTCAACAAATTTTATTACTTGAATAACGTTTCTTATAATTGAAATTTCAGCAGTTGTTTCAAAATAAATTTTATTTTTATAATCTTTTGATATTGGAAAAAGGATAAAATTAATGTATCATACATCTAATCAAATGTTGTCGCATTTTACTAATATTAAATTGAATATTGCATGGGCAAATATTAAATACAATAGCGACTGCAAATGCTATAGCAAAAACACCGCAATCATAATAATTAGTCCGATACTGTACTTGTACAAAAGATATGCGTAAATTATCTTTATTTGGAAATAGCCTATAAATACTAATTTTATAATCATTATCTCGACATTTTTTGTTAATGCTATCAAAAATTCGTATTACATTGTCTTTGTACCCCAAACAAATCCAGTGTCTGTTTGTACTTAAACCAGAAAAAAGCATTTGAATATATTCTTTATGTCTATCAATAGGCTGAATATTAGACAATCTTTGAAAATTAACTGCAGATTGCATATCAAAAATCGAGTAAAGTTTCGAAATGGTGTTAAATTTAAGTATATAGTTATTATTTAATTGACTTTTAGAATTAGAATGATTCCCAATCCCTTTTAAAATAAGTACATCCATAATATCATAAATGTAGCATAAATTGTCGTACAACAGCAAATAATCTATTTTTCATTTTTATTTTCATTAAGTATTCTTGCACTAATTAACTGGTTTAAGTGATTTGCAGCATGAATTTTTTACCTCTTTTATAAACAAATGACATCTATAGTCAAATATTATGAAATATAAAATAACAAGAGTTTGGAGTATTTTAGTTTTAATTTAGAATTTAAAATTTATTTCTTTGACTGTCATAGTTTTTTAATATTTTCAGTTTCAAAATTTTACATTCCATTATAGAGTAATTATTGTAAATAATTTTTAAAATAATAAATAATTTTATTTTTTTTTTTTAATTATTTTTTTAATATAAATAATTTTTACAATAATTTTTACTTTCACTCCTATTAGAAATTTAAATTAGGAAGAAAGATCCAAAACTTGAATTCTATTACTATTGCAATATATATTTTAACCTAGCGACGTTAGTAGTGAGGTTAATCGCACTAGAACCCAATTAAAAAAAGGTTTCCTAGTAGCGAAGCCTAATTCACCAAAAATTAACTTTCCGTCCGTGCGCAGGACATGATGTTCATAAGAAGTGACCTTATATTACACATCACACTTGCTCAAACCAACTATTTTCAGTCAAATTCTCAAGGTGTGTGTATTAATGAGAGAGAATGCATGTGGCTAAGTGCGTCATTTATTTTTTTGAGTAAACGGCAAGAGAGGACGAGTAACTTCGACGGACAAAAAGGACAACGCACGTCGCCGACTTGCGAGTTTTTATCTCGACAGGGCGTTCAAATCGGCCCTGCGCACCGTAAGACAGCTGATGCAGGTGGTGGAGCCCTTCGTGGGGTCTACCTACGTAAGAGTCTGATGCAGCAGGACCAGCGTCATGGCAGCTCACTCACACAAACGTCAGGAACAAAAACTACAGCGTCTCGCGTTCGTAGTGACAGATGCCACCTGAGTCAAGGGCCTTGACGACGAGGCATTGGGAGTCACTACGGGTTTCACGATCAAAAGTTATCTTGGTTATCGACGAGTGTAAGACTGCCTGTGCGCTGCGAGAGTTTGAATTTCGCGACTATCTTCTTCGACATTGTATCATCGGGGATATCTGCGCGCATGCGCGACCGCGCGACACGGCAAGGGCGCGCGAACCGATAGTGCTGCGAGCGAGCGGGCCGGCACTCGCCTGTCCCGACTGCTCCTGAACGGACGTGTTCCAGACTTCAACTTCGCTCTAGTGCTTCAGTTCAACATTGCATTTAAGAGGATTTAAGGTCAGTGAATCGTTTCCCTTTTCTCCGGTCAAATCCGTCTCGCGGGTAAACGGCAGTTCCACGTTTCGGTCTCGCGAACGAATTGGTTACCTCCGGATCGCTGTCTTTATCTCTTTATCTTGTGTGATTAATTTTTATAAATCTTGTAATTTGATACGGAACGCCTTTGGAAGATTTGACAGCTTTTAATAAAATGTGATTACTCGACTCAAATGAAAACGTTGAATGACACCACAATGGTCTCCAATTCAGTACGCTTGTGGATAAATGCAATACTTAGTAGACGTTGTATGTCATAACTTTCTGTCCCACATATTTTTCAGTATCAGCTACAAATGTGTGCAACATTTCATCAGCCCGATTTAATTCCGTAATATTAATTTTGTCTTGTAGTAATATATACAAACTTTCTACAAAGAGAAGCCAATGATTTCTGTAAATCGTGACTTTTACAAACTGTGATTGAAGGTTATGGCACCGTCACTATAACTTGCCAACCGTTCGCGCGCCATTTTCCAGGCAGGGAGTCTGCCGTGCCAAAAAAAGATTTTTCGGCGGAGCATCGACGTACTAGGTCGCAAAGGTAATGGTTGCAAAAAAGTAAAAACTAGAGGAAGCTAGAGAAGGAGGAGAAGAGTTTAAATATGCCAGATTAGAGTCAGGGTGGACGGTGCAGTTTGAATAGTTACAGAAAGAAGGGAGGATCAGAAAGATAAGAGCCAGAGACGAAAGGGATGAGGGAGAAGGAAAGAGCAGCAAAAAGGGAAAATAATGACAGGAAATAGAAAAGAAAGAAGAATGATAATCATAAAAGCATTTAGAACCAAAAATATGTACACCAATAAGCACATGTAAATACGTACAGTGAGATATAATTTAAATGTACGAAAACAGTATCAAAAAAAGCTATTATTATTATTATGAATACTTTTTGCTGATTAGAAAATTAGTTGCAAACCTCTTATGTAGTTACTATGAGGTTGCGAAACTCATTCTTAAGTCCTACAGTGTCGCTGTTATCCGGTTATAATATGCCATGTCTAATACACCCAAATTTGTGGTGGATTCTTGGTCTATAATTAGTACGTTACAGAATTGCATTAAAAAATTATCATACTTTCTACTAATTAAGAAATTAATAGCGAACCTCTTATGTCTTCACCATCCGATTGAATGTAAAATATAATATTTCTTCCATTACCTATCAGGCGTTCAAAGTTATGACAGTGCAAAAAATAATGCAAATCGTATAATACTGTTATGGAACTTAATATCAAGTCGCATGTCAATGTCGCAGTTATCCTGTTACGATATGCTATGTCCAATGAATTTAATCTTGTCGTGGATATCTAGTCTACAGTTGTTATATTATAGAATTTAATTACAAAATTGTAATACCTTCTACTAATAAAGAAGTTACTTGCAAACCACTTATCCGAAAGAATCTTGAAGATAGTATGTCTTCAATAATCAGATGTTGAAAATAACAACGATGTAATAAATAATGCAAATTTTATAATACTGTTGCGGTGTTTATTAACAAGTCTCATAGTGTATCTGTTATCCGGTTATGATACGCTATAGCTAATGTATTCAAACTGTTGTGGATATTCAGTCTACGGTTAGTACTTTATAAAATATTATTAAATAATTTTGATACACTCTACCTATTGAGAAACTATTATTATTTTTACTAAATGAGTTCTTTGGACGTTGGAAAGTGATATATTAGTGAAAAAACTATACTTCTATATGCAAGCCGAATAATAAAAACATTTTCTATTTAACGTAGTACATCGGAATTGCAGATTCAGTATGTTCCAACAGACTGATTTTTTATATTTATACTTTTGAATCACAATTTCAGAAACAATTCCCCGAAATGCCCAATTTATCGGAAAGTAATTGTTTATGCTTTTTATACATATTTTTTCGCATTAGCAGACGTCATTGATAAAAAACAAGTAAATATTGATACTAATATATTTTGAGTGAAATTAGTACATTCAAGACAATCTTAATGTTTAAAATATTTAAGAGTTATCTGGACCTGTGCTCTCGGTGTAAACTACAACCCGTCGTTTTCTTTCTCTTATGTTTCCAGAGTTTTCCGATTCTGTCAATATTCTGTTTTTGTCTGCAGTATCGGCTGATTTCGGAAACTTTTTGGATTTGCCTCTTTTCCTTGTTGTTCCCTGGTAGAGATCTTGAGAAGTTGTTGCCGATTAATACCCGAATTTGAGAAATTACGCGAATTTATTTAAATCGTTTTCGCCATTTACCCCGTGACCTGGTGACGTTAACTCGTGGAAAACTCGGTAACAACCCGCCAAGTAATATGAATTTAAAATTTTAGGTTATGATTTAGTGCAAGAAAATATATCATTCAATATAAAATAGAAATTATTTATTAATAATGGCATTAAACATTTAACTAAACATTAATTTGAAAATATTTATTGATAAAGGCTTACATTTTTATTCAGTCATTTTTAATTAAGTAACATCAAAATTTTATATCTTACCCCTGGTAGTTGATATCCAAGTCCAGTATTATTTTTCCATTTGTGTTGTATTAAAGCTAGATATCTGATTTTTTGTACAGATATTTGTTGAACTATTTAGAAATTAGTCACCATATCAGTTTTTACTTAAATGTCCTAGTTGGAATTGTCAGCTCGAGGGCTATGAGAAATTTTGGATTTGGTGGGTGAAGTTTCTTGTTAGGCTTGTTCCAGAGGATCTAATAACTTTAGCCACTTGTATTTCTGGTTTCTAGTGATTTTTATATGCAGAAAGTTACAATAACTTGGTCTCTTTTCCCAATGCATTAATAAGAATTCTTACTTTTAAAAGTTGCAAGTGGTTTTGATTATGATTCCTATTAGTCAACTTTAGTTGTTGCTCTCCTCCGAAAACTAATATACGTAAAGAGCTGATCTTTTGCATGTACATTTCTTTTACAATAATGATACAATATTTAAAGTTAAATTTTCCTCAAGTTATATACTTTTAATTTCCAACCGGACACCCGTGTGAACATCTCAGCGATGAACCCTAATATTTACATGGGTGTCCAGATGGAAATTAAAAGTATATCACTTGAGGAAAATTTAACTTTAAATATTATTTTATTATTGTAAAAGAAATGTGCATGAAAAAAATCAGCTCTTTATGTCTATTAATTTCTGAATGAGAGCAGCAACAAAATTTGAAAATCAGTCATCGTGTTCAAAACCACTTGTAACTTTTAAAAGTCAAAATTCTTATTAATACATTGGGAAAATAAGCAAAGTTATTATAACTTTCTACATATAAAAATACACTAGAAACCAGAAATACAAGTGGCTAGAGTAATTAGATCCCCTAGAACAAGCCTAACAAGAAATGTCACCCGCCGAATCCAAAATTTCTTATAGCCCTCGTGCTGACAATCCCAACTAGGACATTTAAGTAAAAACTGATACGGTGACTAATTTCTAAATTGTTTAACTAATATCTATACAAAAATTTAGATATCTAGCTTTTATATAACACAGATGGAATAGTAATAATCAACTTTGACGTTGACTACTAAGACAATGGTTCCCATTTAACTCAAGTCACCAACATAACCAAGATGTAAAATAATGTTTGATATTACTTAATTAAAAAATAATCAATAAAAATATAAGCCTTTATTAATAATCATTTTTATCTTATATTTAATAAGTGCTATTATACTGCATCATAATAACCTCAAAAGGTTGTTATATGCGCGCACATGCGAATTCGGCTTCCCGAGTTGTTGCCGAGTTTTTTTGACATTTGTAAGAAACAATTCGTCTTTGGAACTAGCAATGTGCTACTGTACTGACTAGTTCAACTCGTCAATATTCTACCAGGGTATCGTGCCGCCTAGGATAGGATTTCTAAAGAGTGCATCTGCGTTTCCGTTGCGAGTTCCGGGTCTGTATACAATGTCGAATTCGTAGCCTCTGAGCTCTGCCTTCAATCTGTTGAACCTTAGATCGGGTTTTTTTGTGTGGTGAAGAAATGTTTCAAGGGCTCATGATCCGTTACTTCTGTAAATTTGCGTCCTGCGAGGTAGTGTCTAAATTGATCTTTCGAGAACACTACAGATAGCAGTTCCCTGTCGTAGGTGGAATATGTTAGCTCGGGTCCTTTGAGGACTCGCAATGCATAAGCGCAGGGTTGGTCGCTGCCTAACTGTCCTTAACTCAAGATGGCTCCTATGGCGTAATCAGATGCGTCGGTTATTACTAAAAAGGGCATAGTTAGGTACGGTGGTACCTTTATCACTGGTTCCTCGCACAATGCCGTTCTTAATTTGTCAAAGGCTTGCTGATGCTCTTCTTTCCACACAAAGGGCTCGTTCTTTCTCAACAGTCTAGATAGGATTGCTGCTGATTTCGCAAAGTCCTTGATGAAGCGCCTGTAATATCCTGCGAGTCCTAAGAATTGTTTGAATTTCTTGGCGTTTGTTGGTACTGGAAATTTATTTACTGCTTTAATTTTCTGTTAGAAAGTGTGTCTCTCTCTCTCTCTCTCTCTCTCTCTCTCTCTCTGTAGGAATTGGTACTTTATAGGTTTGATTGTCAAGTTGGCGTCGTCTAGTCTCTTCATCAAACGTCGGAACTTCTTACCGTGCTTTTCAAGATCCCTAGCGAAAACGATTATATCATCTAAATAGACGTACAGTTATGTTCCTTGTAGGCCTGCAAGCGCTAAGTCCATTGGGGACTGAAATGTTGAAGGAGCGCCTTTGAGCCCCATTCCTAAACGTTGATAGCAGTAATGACCAAACGGTACAGTAAAGGCTGTTTTGTGGGCGTCTTCGGGGTCCATTAGTATCTGGTAGAACCCGGTCCTCAAGTATATGGCGGTTATGTACCTAGCTAAGGCGACGCTGTCAATAATATCCGCTGTATTGGGTATCGAGTAGCTATTTTCCACCGTTACTTCGTTCAGTTTTCTAAAGTCTGTTACTAATCACCATCTTTTTGTACTGTCCACTGCGGGCTTTTTGGGTATCACGTATGTAGGAGAGCTGTAGGGTAATCTGTGGGTCTGATTATGTCATCCTTGAAGCATCTGCTCTATCTGGCGCCCTAACTCCTCTTTCTCTTCATAACTTGGTCTGTATCCTTTCAATCGTATTGGGACATTTGTAGTAGTAGGTATCTTGTGCGACACTAGTGTTGTTGCTTTAAGTTTCTCCCCGGGTAGCCCGAAGATATGCGGGTTCTTTCGGATGATTTCTTTAACATGAGTTATTTCTTCCTCCGTTAAACCCTTAAGTGTCTCTGGATCAACAAATTAAAAAATTCTTTTGGCCCTGTTCTTGCTTTCATTTGAAAATATCGATAATATATTGACAGTCTCTTCAGGTTCGTCTTCTTCTAGATTAAATTTTTCTCCTCCCTCTTTTATAGCTTCTCAGGCTTCCAGTCTTACCTCTGGTGGATTTAACTCTATCTCATGTTTTGTAGTATTAACGCATAAGGCTTGTATTTTGCCTTCTTGGTTAATACCAATTAAATTTCCAAAGTATAACCCTTCTCCTAAATTTTGTAAAGGGGCAAATCCTACTTGCTCTGATCTATCGCTTGCTCTTGCGTGAATCATTTGTCTCGAACGTGCAGGTATAATAAATCTTTCGTCTTGATTAAATGGTATAATCGTCTGTCCAAATTCTATACATCTGTCCGCAGCGTTGACCTTTCCACCGTATTTTGAAAGGACATCCCATCCTAAGATTCCATCTGTATCAATGGTAAATTCATCAGGAACCACGTGCAGGTCGCACTCTAGTCCCTCTAAACTCATATCTGTCCTACCTAAACTTAAGCATTTGCCCGGCGTAACTCCGTTAATGGCAATAGCGCATTGTCTATCAATTATCGTCCTACTAGTGACATTACTCGCTTTAATCAACGTAACATCAGCTTTACTATCCGCATAGAAACGTGCTTTCCTCCCCTCTAACTTTTCGCTTGTAAGTTCTACGATCGGTGGTTTACGTCCTGCTGTAGCAAATCTTATTAAGTACTTCCGATTATTAATTTTCTCCTGCACATTGGCTTCTTTCTCCTGTTTTAACTGTTCTTTTAACTTATTAAACTGCACGGCTATCTCCTTTATTTGTCTCTTTGAATTTTCGATTTTCTCCTGCTTCTTATTGATTTGTCCCTCTACTTTCTTTTCTCGTATTGGCGTCGTTTTCGGATTTGATGGATTGTTGCTTATTGATTGCCCGATACCCCCAACTGGTAACAAGCATCCTGGTAGTTGGAAGAATCATCGGACTGATTTCTGGCATTTCTGTTATCTTGTCTATTACGATCATTGTTATAATTGATGTTATTCTGATAATTATAACGATTGTTATTATTGTTGCCTCTCTCGTCATTGCGCCTATTGTTATATCCTCTGTCATTTTGCCGCTTGTCAAACTGCCGATTGTTTCGACGATTTTCAAACCCGCGGTCATTACGCCTGTTGTCCCCGTCATCGTGCCGGTTATAATTTCGATTATCATCTCTATCATTGTTGCACCTATTATTGTTGTTATAATTCCTGTTATCGTCTCGATTATTGTTCTTATTATTATTGTTATAATTTCTTTTTTTTTTGTTTTTTGTTTATCCGGAGAATTGGAGAAATCCTTAATGCACCATGACAGGAGCCGTGCGAGTCTCCCCGTGTGTGAGACTCTCCTGGCGCGGGACAACGCCAGGCATACTCACTAAAACTCCACCTCTCATAGGGCCGCGAAACTCCCCCCCCCCCCCCCGGTAACCGCTTTCGCATTCCTTCGGGGGGTCGCCTGTCATAAGCTGTGCTAGCCATCAACTAGTCTTGTAAACAACCGTCATTGTTTTTCGCGCGGAGAACCGTCTCCACGTACGCCGTTATCTCGTCCCAGTTCTGCTTGTTGTCAAGCATCGTTTCGACTACAGTCTCGGGCGTGAACGCCCCTATCGTCAGCTCCAGTGCTCTACGCTTTTCAGCCCAGTGAGGGCAGTCAAAAAACGTGTGTCTCACGTCGTCCCTCGTACTTACACCCCGGTGTTGCCACCCTGTTCATCGCGAACAGGTAGCTCCTAAAGTATGCGTGACCGGAGAAAAACTGGGTAAGGTAAAAGTTGACCTCCCCCTATTTCCTGTCCACCCACGGGCCCACATCTTTTATAAGGGTCCTAGTCCATCTAGCCTTTGGACAATCGGTCCACTTAGTCTGCCAATTGCGCATTGTAATTTCTCTTTCTTCCGCGACAATCGAGGTGGTATTCGACGCTAAACGAGCCTCGTAGATCCGCTTGAGTTCAATCGCTAGAAGATATACGGGGATTACCCCCGCGATTACCATCGATGCCTCGGCAGCGACCGTCCGGTAGGAGCAGGCTATTCTAAGGGCCCCCCTTCGCTGTACCGCCATAATCTTTTTCCGATACTTATTCATAGTCATAGCGTCGACCCACACCTCTGCTCCATATAACAGGATAGAGTTAGTGGTCGCCATGAATAGCCGCCTAACTGTTGGCCTAGGCCCATGGTCGTTAGCCATGAGTCGGCTAAGTTGCGCTATTCTAGTCGTGGCTCCCCGTAGTTCAACTTCGTGTTTAGAGTTATTCCTAGATACTTGGCTGATGGTTTCGTCGTTATAATCTCGCTGCCTACCTTCATGGGTATGATGGTCGGTATCCGCTTTCCTGTCAATAGGACAATTTCGGTCTTATCAAGTGCTAAAGTTAATCCGTGATCCAACGAGCAGCACCTCCCCCGGCATTTCGAGTTTCAGAAGCCCATCGTACAAGATACCCCAGAAGTCTGGCCCCAAGATCGAACCCTGCGCAACTCCTGCAGTTATAGGCCTTATTCTGCGCCCTTCTTTCGTGTCATACTACATTACGTCCATAACCCGGTCCCTCAGATAATCTTTCGTAAGACGCATAATGTATTGCGGCGCAGCGAATGATTCTAAGGCAGCAAGTATGTCGGTCCATCTTGCCGAGTTGAACGCGTTTTTTACGTCTAACGTTACCAGAATCACGATCTCTCTAGTCGCGTGTCTAGCTTCCTCTACTTTCTTTACCGTTTCTGTTACCTCTCTAACGGCCCCTATGGTGGATCGTCCTTTTCTAAAGCCATACTGTTTATCGGAAAGGTCTCCTACTTTGCGTACAGCACTTAGTATTCGCGGTTTAACCAGTGCTTCTCCCGTCTTTCCCATTGTGTCTAAAAGACACAGTGGCCTATAGGAAGTATCCGTATCCGCTTCTTTTTTCGGTTTGTCAATCAGTCCAAGTCTCGCACGTTTCCACCGCGAGCTAAAAACTCCCTGCACCAGGCACTGGTTGTACATCTCCAAGAGCAGCTCAGGCCGTTGCGACGCGACGATCCTGAGCATTTCCGCAGGGATGCCATCCAGTCCCGGTGCCCTGTCACTCTTAAGGGACGAAGTTGCCGCGATGAGTTCGCCATCTGTAAAAAGAGGTATCTCGTCTGCCTGTATTTCCGCCGCTTCTGTCTGGGGTCTGATGGGATGTGTGGGGAACAGCCCATCGATTACTTTTTCCATCGTTTCAGCTTCCATGGGTTCCGTGCGTTTCATTTCGCCCATCTTTCGTATAACAATCGCGTATCCATCGTCGAATGGATCTTTCTCGACGTCGTCGATGATCTTCGTCCAGCATCGGTGCTTGCTCTCTATTATCGGTACCAGTACACCAGTCTTCTCTGGTGGCTGGTAGATACCCTGGGCATGGTCGCATGGCAGATCTCAGTTATCAGTTTGTATTTTTCTCTACTATTGTCTCTGCTCTTTCGCGTCCGCCTAATTCGTGCAGGATTCCGTTGGATGGGTGGTTCGCGCTTCGAATTAACATCGCGAGTGTCTCTCGGTTCATGGGTCGGGTGTTCCATCTTGGCGCTCGACTGTGATTTCTCCTTGTACTGGTTTGACGGTCTTCGTTGATATTGAATAGAATATACTGGTGGTCGCTAGCTGTATATTCTTCCGTGACGTGCCAGTCTCTTATGTTGCGGATCGTCATTTCGCTTGCAAAGGTTACATCCGGTATTGATTCCCCAAAGCCTGTTCTACAGTAGGTAGTGGTATTACCTTTGCATGCCGCCGCACCACACTTCCAACAGCTAGTCCTGTCAGGGCCTTTGCATTTGGCTTTCACGTGCCCGTAGCCAAGGCAACGGTAGCATCGCGTGACGCTCGCTCGCACCCGCACTCGGCAGTTTACCCAGCCGCTGAGAATCTTTCCCTTTTTGAGCAATGCGGCGGCCTTGGTCTGGTCCAATTCGACCACCGCCATCCTCTGCTCTCTCGTGTTTGGCTCAAACAGATGGACTTTGGCATCTTCTTTGCCGCAGCCTGCTGCGGCTGTGATAGCACTGTTGACCTCTTCCTTCGTCGTAAGTCCATCGATGTCTTTGATCTCTAGTATTGTCTTGGAGATCTTGCCCTTAATTGTGCCTGCTTGTCCGATTGCCTCTTGGATGGCCTTTTGCAATGACTTCATTTCGTCATTGCTTTTGCCCACCCCGACCAGAACGCCGCCTTCTCTTGTTTTGCCGCTTTCTCTTCCGGCTTTACCTGTGCCTTCATCAGAGACAAAATGTCAGCATAGGTCTTGCCACTCTCCGGCTTTATCAGACTGGTGTCCGTCCTCTGACGTGGAGCCTTCTCTTCCCTCTGCTTTGGTTGGATCTGCTCCGGCTTTACCTTCTGTTTCTTTTTAGCCTTCCTGCCAGCAGCTACTTCCCATTGTGTCTGACCATGAGAAGTCTGGCCGTTCCCCTCGCTGTCCCTACTTGTCGAGGGAGCACTTATATCCTTCTTGTCTTATATTCTCGTCCCGATAATTGTACTATAATTTGTTAATTGTGCGATAATTGAGTTATAATTTCTATTATCGTCCCGATAGTTGTACCCATTATTGTTGTTGTAATTTCTATTATCTCCGCCATTGTGTTCTCCTGAATACCTGCATACGTTATTCTTTCGATAAGTGCCACTTTGCTTTCCATTATTTTTTTAAGGAGTGCTATTATTCTGCGTCGCATCATTTGCTTGCGGTGCAGGTATGACGTATGGCATCGGGGCCGGAGTGCGTATGGGGAAAACGGTATACACTACTGGCTGAGCAACAGCAGCTGGTGCTGACGCTAGCTTTTCAAGTTTTTCCTTACTGAGACGTCCGTTATTTATCGCGTTTTCCAACGAGAAGCATTCAATGTAGGTGTGGCCCGCGATATTACAATATCGGCATATCTTTTTCTTGCAATCTTTCGCTAGGTGTTCCTGTTGCCAACAATAGTTGCAAACGCTCAAACCTGTGTAATGTCCCACGTTTATACTCTTAAATTATATATTTGTACATGCTACGAACCAGCAACCGTGTGAGCACGTAGAGAGTGCATACGGATCACAGGTGCATCCGACTGCGACATTACACAACTGAGCGCCGAAAATATGAGCGAGTGCTCTGACCTCTGTGTCAGCACTCCTCGTGCGCGTGAAAGACGACTACAAGGCGTACGCGTCGATCCTTTGTGGCGAATGCTGATTGGACTACCACGATGTTTATCATCTAAATTTCATAACTGCGTGAATCGGTACCGAGACTTTAAAAACCCCGGAGCCGATCCACGCAGTGCCTTTTTGCGTAGTGTCATACTCACTGGCGGCTACAACTGATTCTAAGGTGAAGCGGCGGTGTTTGCTAGTGTTAGTGTTTGGAGCGTGCTAAATCCGTCCAACACCTTGGGAGCGTGCTAAATCCGTCCCTTGGCATAGCATATGCCGGAGAGCCCTTTGAATACATATCAGTGCCACAGAGAGAAGTACAAGCTAAGGTCCGTCGAGTAGAATCTCTGGCGTTAGCAAGAGCAGTTGACCATCCCTATTTTAAATTGCTACGTGAACGCGTGTAGATAATACAGTCAATATCTGCCACAAAGGGTGATTAGATCCGTCTAGAGTGCGCAGGATATTAATAATAGTAAGTTGTTAAGATAAATCATAAGTACTTTACAATTAATAAATAAATAAGACTAAACTTACTAAATACAACTGTAAAACGACAACATCCAAAGCTAAATATAGCTAATCTCCATCAACTCTGTAAACTGAACGTCTGTGAAGTGCTCTGGCCCAATAAAAAAACATAACAATCAATATAAATAAAAATATTGTGTATTAAATTGATAATAATAACTAAACCTCAATTAGAACCAATAAATTCGAATCAGCTTCGCAGTCACGACGTGCAGGTAAGAGTACTTTACTTGTAGACTAACCATCAGCATCCACACACGAAACGAGTTGAGCGGACATTACGTAGAGTCCGCAGGATACCGAAGTGTCACAAGCGACTTGCCTGCTACGACAGTAAGTACATCGGACACTCACACGTCCGCCAAACGCAGTCTAGGACAGAATACCGTACGCACGCAAAATATGCGTCCGTGCAGACTGGCAGCGCGGGACATCCTCAATTCCACAGTCCGCGTGTAACTTTAGTAACAGAACAGGCTCTCGAGCCGAAGGCTAGTTCTCGCGAATAAATAATTATTTGTAAGACTCGCACAGCCCGTCCTACTATCTACATTTACACCTGTAGTGTATTTGACGGTTTCGCTGGCTACTGGCGTGGCCTTTGGCTCACATGCTGCCTTTGCAATACTCATAAGCTCGGCTGCCCACGACGGAATTTTAGTGCTGTCTTCGCGAATCAGAACCGGTTGCTGACTGTATGCGCGGCGCACGCTAGTACGGTGATCAAATGCTACGGTCTTCGTAATAGCTTCTCTGAGACATAGTAGATTTTTAGAACTAACTTGGTGTTGTAATTATCCGTTTAGACAAAATAAAAATTGTTCAAGGGCCTCCTTATCGGATAATATATATAAATATATTTTTATCGGTAGCTCTCTCCCAGTTGCGCATGTCGCGGCTCGCGTCATAGATGTTTAACAATCGGTTGTGCAATGTTCGAACGCGTAGTCCGTAGTCTCCGTCTCCGTCTCCGTCAGGCGCGAAGTGTAGCCGTCAGCAGCACGTCCCCGAAACTTCGATGCCAACGAGTTAAGTACCCAGCGTTCGAATTTATGGCCGAATTCGTGAATGACGTAGCGAACTACGCAACAAAATAGTGCAAGCATGTCTAGATATCCGTCGTAATGAGGGTTTATATTTAATGCTTGGTATAGCAAGAACATCCAGTCTCCGTCCCGAGAGCGGTATCTATGCTGTTGTACGTTTTGTGGGTGTTGAATAATCGGATTAGGAGACGGTATTGAATTTAAGTCCTCGTGTACTTCATCATGCATGCGTTTTTTTAACTGTTCGTATTGCTCTATAAAATCGGAGTCTCCCGGTTGCGTCCCAGGTTGTTGCTCTGCGTCAATCTGAAACGGTCACGACTTATCTTGGTCCTGTAGTATTTAAATTTATGTAAGAATACAAAATCTACTGATTTTACTTTCTGACAAGTCGCGAACATTTACTAATCTGAGTCGTGATTCTGACAACAGATTGAGTAGAAAGAAAGTCTTTTACCTGCTCAAGGCATAAGTTGCTCAAGAGCAGGGACTAGGCGCTTTAGTTGCGCTGGCGCTTAAGTTGCGCTTTAGCTAGTGAGCTCATACTGGCCGTGCGGGTCCTTTTATAGGCCTCGGAGCGAGCGGGGATCGTGCCGCCGAAAATGCTATCGCATTCACACTTTCACACAGCCATTCACACCTATATATTCACAAAACCCATTCATACAAATAATTTATAATGTGCGCGCGCTATGCCGCTGCCGCCGCTTCTCCTTCTCTTGCGCCGCTGTGCTCGCCGCTTCTCCTTCTCTTACTGCTGCTGCTGCTTGTAGGTAAGGAGAAGGGGAGCGCACACACACATGTGTCGCTGAGCATGCTGGTCGTTGGGCTGTTACGCAATCTTCGAGTCGACTGCTGGCTTCGTAGTGATAGACAAGAGTAGGGAGACGAATGCTTTTTGATTTGTTTTTATTTTTTTTTTTTTTTAATTAAAAAGTTCTATTTTGTCTCGGACTTGCAGTAGGTGTTCTTTCGCAACCTTTAACAATTGTATTTAATTGGTTAGGATCAACCTTTCTTACTGTACTATTCCTGTGTGTACTATTCCTGTATGTACTATTCCTATATGTATGTTAAATTACAGAGAGATAACTATGACTTGAAAGAAAAAAAAACAATAAGAAAGAGAGCACAACGCCTGAATGTGTAATCTGATATCCTACAGAATACAACAAAAAAAAATCGTAAATCCTGAAAATTTTAATTTTTGTTCAATACCACTCAATAGAGTATACAAAAATATACGCACAGTTAAAAAATCATCGCTTTAGATCTGACTCTGTAAATATTGATGTAATCGAAAAAATAAAAGAATTTTGGTTCTCTGACGAAAATCGATTATAGGGGTTTAATATCCATAGCCATAATCAAAATAGTTTTAGGAGTTATTCATATAATATTGTTTGCGCTAAGCTTGATACATGTGAAATTATTTTTTCTCTAGAATTATTAAGCAGCTGCGCACGTTATACTAGAGATGCTCTTGTGGATGTCTTGGATTTTAGGTAGTATCGTTGCCAAATTTATTTTCTCTGCTGGTCATTGAAAAAAGAAAAAAAAATAAGTAAGAAGACGCAGCTACATAGTACATACTCTAATGCACGTGCAAATGTCATGCGACTCGGGCATTGTTCCCGAATTTTTGGAGCATTAGCAAAACGAGAGTGAGTAACTAATGAATACTAAATACATAAGAGATACGAAGGGTATGTACACTGCTGCATTGTCTAAGGACTCCGAAAGTTACAAGGCGGACAACGAACTGTCAGGCAGTACATCCGTAAAAGTATCACCGTTCTATAGTGCGTATAAAATAACATGGAAAGATAAGCTACCTCTGCCAGAAGCAGTTTATTTAACAGAGGAGGATTTTTGTGATGTGGAGATATTGATGTGGGCCGATTATTATCGGTTATATCAGTTGCATCAGATGCTATTTGAAAGGGCTGAACGTTTATTTAGATCACCAGCAAATAAAATTTTAATATATGTATATATACACACACACTCACACACAATCATATTCACCGTGACTTATGCGGACGCACGAACCGTGTGTATAAATGTGTCTGTACAACTACTATTGTACTAAAGCAATAATTACTCTCAGTCCATACAAGTCGCGTTGTATGTTTCGACATTTCCGAAAGTTACGCAACAGTCCGCATAAGTCCGCAAAAGTCTGCATTAGTACCGTTTTTTATATAAGTGGTTCTGCACAAGACCCATTGTATGAAATGATACATGTATATATACATCCGCAAACATAAAATAAAGATTTTTATCTAAATCGGGGAATTCATTTTTGGCTTTTTATTACCAAATATGTTTATCATTCCCTTATTTTACCCTTACTCCTTATAGGTTTATGCTGTCCTTCTTTCTTCTCCTTTTGTCCAGGTCTCTTGTAGGCAGATGACATTGAAGCTTTTCACGAAACTGCATCCTTCTTTTTCCAGTCCTTTTAGACCTGCTATATTCCAGCACAGAACTCTAATGCTTTTCTTTGTCCCCTCGTTTGTCTTCTCCCTCTCCTTTTCCTTATATCCTTTCTCTTCCTGATTCTATCCGACAAAACTTTTCTTTTTTCTCGTTCTATCCTTCTCTCCCACCGTCAATCTTTTCCTCCCCACTTTTACTGATTTTCCTTGTCTTCTTCATTGCCTTGCCATTTCGTTTAGACTCTTTCTAGTCATCTTCTCTTCAGAATAAGAAAATTAGATTCCTTGCTGCAGAATAAGAAGATCAGATTAGCACCACCATCAGTCTCCTTATCGCAAAATACTTCAGTGGCTCGCACGACATAAATAACACCATCCGTCGACGTCGCTTTGAAGGACATTTGCAAGGCACTGCTTGACATTCGTAACAAACAGGCAAAGGCCCTCCAGGCATGGAACATCATGTCTGGGAGGGTCTCAAGGATCGAGGCGCAGCTTACGGCCCTCGATGAGCTGCCTGCGCTCAAGACTCGCTTAGTGAATACCAAATCATCCATCACGGATCTGCACTATACCCGTGAAACCTCGCTGCACCTCCTTACTTACTTAGTGATAAATGCAGTTGACTTTACGATCCTTAGGAGAGACGTTGCATCTGTCTGGACCATAGTGAAGCTTGATGCGACGAACAACACAGGGGTGACGGCAGACTACCAACATTAGCCATCACCCTCTCCTCAAGCTCACTCGCCCGCTCGATCGTCCTCGCCAAAGCCCGAAAATGTAAGCCTTACACCACTGAACTGAAGCCAGCATACTGTTGGAGACGAGCTAAATGCTTTTTACACCATCTGCCATGTATTCGTCTGATCCTAAGGTATCTCTGTCTGAAGGTCTAAGAGTCTGTCATTTTAATGCCAACTCTCTTACGGGTCACATTACGATGATCAGGCTTTTCTTGTCTACTTGCTTTCCATTCCACGTAATAGCTGTAACCGATACCTGGCTGAACGACAAGATAACATCCATCTCTTCACTGGGTGATTATTTACTGTATAGACGCGACAGAAACATGAACAGAGGAGGTGTAGCCCTCTATATACATAAATCACTGACAGTTAGCGTTATCTTGTCATCTGATGGTGACTGGACAAGTAAGCCAAGCAAGCCCGAATACCTTTTCTGTGAGTTATCAGCAAAGGGCTTTTTATCCATCTTTGTAGGAATTGTGTATTGTCCACCCCATGCTCCTTTCTTTCAAGGCTCTAATTTTATTGACTAACTAAAAACCCACATGCACAACTACTCCACAAAGGTCATAATAGGTGACATTAACTCAGATCAACTATCTGAAGACGACAATTTCATCATGGCCTTCATTGATGAACCTCCCTTTCATCGGTTTCCTATAGTGCTACCCACCACAATCATGGTTCTGACACCTGGCTTGTCCTTTGCCTAATTGATGAGCAGGATCGCCTGCTATCTTACTGGAAGAAAGACTCACCTTTTATCACTGGACATGACCTTATCACGGCCACTCTCAACGTACAGATTTTACGCCACGCACCTAATAGATACTCTTACAGAAACTATAAAGGAATCAGCGCCGAGAAGCTAAGGGACTTTCTTAGCGCATGGGACTGATCATCCCTTACTTCTTTATCACTTGACAAATGTATCACAACGCTTAACGCTAATCTTATGGACGCCATTAACCATCTCGCCCCATTTACAGCCCGTGACACCAAGACGGAAGCGACATCCGTGTTTTACGACGGCTTTTCGTGACCTCGTATCAGAGAGAGACTTTACAATCGTTGCAAGGATTCCAGGCTTGATACTCATCTTTAAATATATAAATTAGCGAGAGACAACGCTTACAGACAGGTTGAGGAAGCCAGGCTCAATTATTATTATCCACGCCTATCATCCTTGACTGATGTTGCTGAGATCTATAGAGAGCTGAAGGTTGTTATTTCTAAGGCATTGCCAGTACTCGCTCCATTACTCTGTAGAAACTTTAACCTGGCCTTGAGCGAGTCAAGCTTCCTCACTACCTGGAAATTGTTGCTTGTTCGTGCACTCAACAAGGTCAGCTCACCAACAGCCCTGACTGACTATTGTCTGATTTCTCTCTTCTGATTTCTCTTCAAGACCCTGCAGTGGTTGGTGCAAATCTCGGAGTACCTTGAATCGAGGCTCCTTCTCGACAACCTGCAAAAAGGCTTCCACACTGGCCATAGCACTCAGACTGGCTTAATTAAGCTAACTGATGATGTCAGGGTCAGGATTAACAAGAAGAAAGCCACCCTTCTTTTTCTTTTTGACTTTAGCAAGGCATTTAAAATTGTGTATCACGTCAGGCTTCTGAGAAAGCTATCTACTTTTGGCTTCTCAAAGCAAGTCATCTGCTGGTTTGCCTCTTATCTCAATGGGAAAAAGCAAGCCGTCGTTGGTGACAACAGCAAACGTTCTTCACGCGGCACCTTAACATCGGTATCCTGCAGGGTTCTCTTCTGGGTCCCTTGTTGGGTTTACATTTTACATCAACGACATCAGTTTCTGCCTAGATTTCGATGTCTTCCATCTGATCTATGCGGCTGGCCTGCAAATTTACAGCCAATGCTACTTTCAGAAGCTCGATTCTTGCTCTAACAAGAGACGAAGAGATTTGCGCTAATGCCGAAAGAATAATAGGCTGGACTGCACAAAACCGTTCAAAACTAAATGTTATTAAAGCTAAAGCAATCGTCATGGGCTCCCTCTACTATATCGACCGTTTACCTTCAATAGCCAACGCTTTTATTAATATTGGGAGTGCCCGGGTCAAGTTTGAATCTTCTGTTCGTAATCTGGGATTGGTGCTTGATTCTAAACTGGAAAGAGCATGTCACACAAATGTGTAAGCGTGCTTACTCACTAATGTACAGGCTTTACTTCTTTAAAAAGAGTACCAAACTCAGACTGCGCAGGCACCTTGTGCAAGCGCTCCTTTTTATAACAATCGTCTACTGCTCACTTGTGTACTTTGACCTGACTTAAGAACTTGACACAAAACTACAGAGATTTGTAAATACATGGATCCATTTCATCTATGGTGTAAGGAGAAAAGAGCATATCTCTTTGACCAGGCGGGATTTGCAATGGCTGACCACCGCTGGACGTAGGAAGTACGTTACTGCTTGCTTACTGCGTAAAATATTTAACTCAGCTGTACCATCATATGTACTGGCCTGCTTTGACTTCTGCGTAACACTCCGGCCTGTGAGGGGGGAGGTAACACCCCCTAAACAACCCGACTTTCATGACGGAGACGCTGAGGAACTCGTTTCATATGAGCGCCTCATATCTCTGAAATAATCTATCATCACACATTTGCAACACGACATTCATCACCATCTACAAGAAACTTGGTAAAGAACACTTTCTCACACTTACTCCATTGTCACATTTTACACATTCTCACTCAATACAAGCTCTACAATGAGATTCACTTTTACATATTTCTTACCTCGCGCGCGAGTCTCTGCTGCTTTGTCGCGGCGAAGCGGTATTCATACCACTACGAGTTGGCTGTATTCACATAAGGCACTCGCCGATATTTAAAGGTTCGCTGATGAACACACATACATGCACACCCATACACACACACGAAGTATGCAGATATTCAAATATTGTTCAAATTCATTAAACTGTAATGGGGTAAGACTTGACGATGAGAGGAAACATCGTCTTTTTTCCTGTTCTAATTACCGGTTGTGATACCGGATAGTATTTTGAATATACTGACTATGCTTTATAAAAGAAATTCGTATTTTTATGAAGCAGATCAATTTTTCAGATTCGTCAATTGTATAATCTAAATAAAACTACTCAGTTTCATTTGAATACTTTTATTGATCTTCCGCAGCAAAAAATAATGATGAATTTTAATCACAATTGATTTGTATATAAAAGATTTTAGGGATTATAATGATAATAACATAAAATTTATAAGTTAATGATACGATTAGAAAATAATAATCAACGGGACTTTTTTCGCAATAGCATTATTCTAGATGAAAAACAGACTAAACTATTCCTGATGAATGCTGCACTGCCGGATAATTCTTATTTAACATGGTGCGTCAGTATTTATTTGTTACTGTTTCTTTTTGCGTGTAACGGGCCTACTCTTCAATCACGACAGTGGCAACACTTCCATCTGTCTAGCAGCCACGGCGATGCTGGAGCCGGAATGGCAGTACGACACTGCAGGAGCTTTACGACAGTCCGGCCATCTACGACATGTCGTATGACACTTATGACGGTTTATCATTTATGTCGCGTTGTTGCGGCTTATAGTTTTGGACTTGTTGAACGACGACAGCGCCACTGTGTGCTTTCTCTTAAGTATATAGATATGTTCATATCTAAATAGTTAATTCTGTTATAAGATTTATATTTATGGAACAAATTATATAATTCTGTGTGTTAAAAGAATAAGCTAATGTATTTGAGCAAATTAATAATTTTCAGATTTTCCGTAAAAGCAATGAAGTCATGCTAGCAAATTGTGTAAGAAGTCAAGTTGTCTTTGATTACTACGTGAAGTTGCCTTTGATTATGACTAGTGTTATTCTATAGTTATAGTTATGTAGTATATGATTCGGATTGTTTGTCCAATTTTAATATTGAAGTTTACACTCCATATTTAGTTATAATATTCTAGATTTTAGTTTGTTTTGGATTTTCAATTTTAAATTGTAAATTGTATTGCATGTTTTGTTGGTGCATAATAATATTGTTTAATAGATATTATTTTTCTCTAATTATTTGTGATATATGTGCGAGTATGTATATAATTTGTTAAATTGCACAAGCGTTCCATGTATGCGTATTCTGCCATTCAATAAGTAACTTCAATAGAATTATTAGATAAGTGATTTATTATAAATTAAAAACAAAAATTACTGCTTAAAACTATTTTATTAAGCATTTACTTTGTGGAATTTATTTTATTGTTGCAGCCCTAGTGCAAAAAAGTTTTGAAGATTTCTGAAGCTATCAGAAATTAACAGAAAAAAACAGAAAATAACTGAAGAAAACAGAAATCAACAGTAGAAAAATGTCGGAATCGAGACAAAGACAACAGTTATCTTCCGTTATCTTCAGTTATTATCAGTTTTCTTTAGTTATTTACAGTTTATAACAGTTTTGTTCATTTAATATAAATCGAAAACATTTTTTTATAAATGAAGAAATCTGAAGAAAACTGTTATCAACAGTAGCTAAAAACTGCATAAAAATGTAGAAAACTGTAGAAAACTGAAGAAAACTGTTGAAAACAGTTAAAAACTGTAGAAAACTGAAGAAAACTGTTGAAAACAGTTAAAAACTGTAGAAAACTTTAAAAAACTACAGAAAACATTTATTTTCAACTATTAACAGTAATTATCAGTTGCATTTATTTTTGCTCTTTTAATAAATCACGTTAAAATCAAAGATTTTATTTATTTATCATAATGTGCTAACATCATCTGCTGTCTTATAATTTCATCTGTTCTTTTGTCAGGAACGTTATTTAGCATAGGATATTTTCGAACTCCATTAATATTTTGGGTTGGATGTTCGCAGTATGTACATCCAAAAATACCATTGAACCTCTTCATGTTAAGCATACTGCATCGAGCCACAGAATCTACGCAGCAGCCTAAAGGAAATAATTTGCTTGTGATTTTTGCACCATTGTTTTCCCATTCAAATCCCTGTGTTGATAAACGATTAGCTGTATCAACAAATGATTGCAAAAAAATATTCATTATAGGTTCTTCTTTCGCTACCCATAAACCAGCTAATATCAAATGTTTGTTTCTTAAATTGTTTGGTAATTCATGTAAAATTTTAAAAATTGGCCATATTGATACTTTTGATTTATTGGATGCCTGACAACCATCAGTATTAAAGGTATACGAAAAGTTCCATTGGTTTTTTAACAGGTCATCATAACTACAATAATTTTTGTACACTTTACCATCATAAACATCCTCGAGAGCTCCATTATTTTGCTTTTGTCGTGCAAATCTCTCTCCAAGACCGTTAACAACAGTGTTTTGAGAAAAAAGTTTACGCAATTGATCAAAAATATCTATTTCAATAAAAAAATTCTCTATTGTAGATGGTTGTTGTGTAAAACCAATTTTACATGTGACTGTTGATTTTAGATTTGACTGTTTTCCTAAATAGTTACCACACTTGTTACATGAAATGTGACATGTAAAAGTATTAGTATTTACATTCATTACATTTTTCAACATATATTTTGTTGTCGACAAGATGCTTCTTTTAAATATAAAATTAATGATCATATCCAGCAACGCAGACCATGTCAACGAATGCTTTTTACTAATATGCATAAACATGAGTAATATCTCTGCTACATTAATACCAAGACAGTCACATGCATTTTCTTTTAAAGCATTAACTCGTTTTTCATCTTCCGAAACTTTTTTTTTATATTTAACCTGTAGAAAAAATATAGTATTTTTAAGTTATTGGAATTTAATTTGCTAAAATAATTTTATCTTTTTTATCAAAATAGAAATTATAATCATAAAATGCATACTTTATGCGTAGCTTTGTTTGGGAAATCACTCATGAATATACGATTCGTTTCATTCACTTCTGAATCATTATCGATGGAACCACTCATTAATGTATGACTTGTTTCATTCATTTCTGATGGCTCGTCGCTCATTAAACCACTCATTAATGTATCAATTGTTTCATTATTTTCCGTCTCGTCATTGTTAAAATCTGTTATGACTGATGTAATCTATGATATAAATAATTTAGCTGTAATTATAAATTTTACTGAACCAAAATAGAAGGTCCTTTTATGCATTTCAAACATTGAGTAATTCAGCAATTGAAATATTTATCACTTAAATTTTCTACCTGAGAAACATAAGTTAGCTGTGATTTATCCAATTCAATTTTACCCTGTTGAGTTTTTTTTTTCGTTTCTTTGTATTCTTATATTCTTTTTTATAAAATGTAGAACGAGGGATGTCGTTGTTAGTATCCGCATCATAATAGGTTTTGTAAGCTCCTCTGACGGCCATTATTGTACATATAGTTATATAATAATAAATATATGAAATTTGAGTTTAGCAAAATTCCAAATCAATCATAATCGCAATTAATTCAATTAAGTAAATGAGATAGCAATTTTAGGTTATATGTGATAATCATTCATTAATTGTATCTATAACGGGGTGAAGCTTTCGACAGCAATCGCGCAGACGTTAGCTGCGTGCAATGCAATTGCTGTCGCGGAAATCACCTCGAAATAATCGAGACAAGGTCTCGTTTCCTCGGGATGCACTCGAGGCTCGCAGTGGACCGGCCAAGGTCAAATATGGCTAGCTGCAGTTAGCATGCACGAGTATCGTGAAGCGATACGCGTGCCCACGGAGGCGGCAGGGAACGTAGTTTAGAGGAGACAGAAATGACTCCGAACTCAAACGTTAGGTCCACAGAAATGACTCCGAACTCAAACGTTAGATGTAGAAAAGAAAGGAATATATTGTCTGCACTCAAAATAAGGTACACGAGAACACGCGCGGGTGTGCGAGACGCTGGTGAATGCCCGAACGCAATGCCCTCCAATAAAAGATTTTTTAAGACGGCAATGGGCCGGTAAAAAATAATTTTTTATTTATAAGGAAAGGCGGGCAAGAGGACAGCATCAGAGTACAATAGTGTGTGCTTATTTTTTAGGAAAGTATAAAATTTATTGTCTTACAGTTAATTAAAAAAAAAACAATTTAAAAACATAAAAAACTCTTTTTTATAATAAAATTAAATTAGCGTCATTGCTTTAAACTTAACAAAAAGTCGGCGTCGTTGCCATTGTCGTGAAAGAAGAAAAAAAAAAGAAACACACTTAGAAGCGGATGTTTTCTTCGGCAAACGCCTCGTACGCAGCGAACGTGGCCTCGCCTATTTCTGCCGCTGCGAAGACTCTACGGAGTATCTCCGCGATCGTCGGTGGCGTGGTAGTGGACGAGGTAGGAGGAGCTGCGGTTGCAGCTGAGGTGGAGGCGGCTGCCCTTCGCGCCCTCTTCTGTTCAATTAAGCGCCTGCCTTCCCCACGCCAGGCTTCGTTGCGAGCTCCAGGCTCGTACGGCTCGGCGTCGTTGATCAGGCGGCGTTTTAGCGCTACCGGCCTGGTCGGCTGGCGGGGAGGTGGGCCGGGCGCTGGGTGCGCTGCTGATGCGGCTGGTGCTGGCGGTGCGGGTGCAAGCGCTTGGAGAGCTGGTGGTAATTGCTGTGCTGCTGGTGCGGGCGTTGTTGGTGCGAGCGGTGGGAGCCCCAGGTTGTCTCTGCCGACCTCGTCCAGCGGGGGCAGGTGCACCACGGTGACGATGCGTGGAGCGGCAGCGAGTTTGGCTGGTTTTGGCCTGGCTGTGATGTACCGACACGGGATCAGTACCTTGCTTGCTGTTGCCGGGTCTGGTGGGTTTGCCTCGGTTTTGGTCTTCTGATCCCGCTTCCCCCAGCCAGGCGGGGTGCAGTAAAACCAGCCCTTTGCGAATCGCTTGTTGCCGGGCACGAAGTTGCTGCCGCGGGCCCAGCGAGTGTGGAGACATGGTATCTTGTACCGCATTGTCCTTAAAGATGTTTTTTCCGGTTAATTTTTTGCGCGCGCGAGAGAGAGAGAGAGATATGATTTAAACTGCCGCTTACCAGCACTCGGCGAAGCCTTCAGCCAGCATCGCCTCGTCCACCTGCGTTATCTGGTCGCAGATCGCCATCGGCTCGGTCTGCGACCACGATTCCCGCTTCCTCGGCTTCGGCACCTGGGGCTCACTGGCTGTTGGAGTAGCTTCCATTTCGACTGATTATTTCCAGATGAGCTCGCAGCTGCTTTTGTTTCGGCGCTTAGGCTTTTTAGCATTCGGCGGCTGGCTGCGGCCGCTGTTTTTGTTTTTTGTCAGGTCGCGTAGGTCGCGACATGTGTATGGTGTTTTGTCGCGTACGCGGTGTAATTCTCTCTCGAGTTTTTGTGATTTTACTGCGTTTACTGAATTTTTTTGAGTTTTTTATATTTTCAAATTGTTCTTTTAGTAAGTTTGTTTGAATTCACGATTCACGGTTCTATGTATATTAAAAAATAAATTTTCTTTTGTTGGTTTTTTCTTTTTCGTGGATTGTGTATTCAATCTTCGAAATACGGCTTAAGATTATTTATGTGAAACTTTCCTCGCTCTTTTTTCGTGTTAATATCTATAAGTAGGTATGTGTCTATTCCGACTTTTTTCTGGACCTCGTATGGTCCTTGGTAAATATCGAAAAATTTAGCTATTTTCCCGTTTTCTGCATCGGATATGTTTAATGTTTTTATCATTACTTTGAGAGCTATTCTATGTGCTTGCTCGCATGCAAGCGATATTCGTTTTTCGTTAGTTATTTCATCTTTTTCGGGCGGTATATACAAGTATTTTTCCCATATTCGCATGGGTTTTCGGCCGAAATGTAATTCCGTCGGTGTATAGTTCGTTGTTTCGTGGTGCGTTTCATTTATAATATTTTGTATTATTTTCACGTATCGCGACCAACCTTTGTTTGTCGCTTGTAAACGTACGAAAAAATCGTCCTAACTCTCTATGTGCCCTTTCTACAATATTGCTTTGAGGGTGTCGAATAGATGAGTATACAAGTTTAATATTTTCGTTTTTTAACGCGTTTACAAATTTGTCGCTCGTAAATTGCGTCCCGTGGTCGCATATTACCGCTTCTGGTTTACCGTACGTCGGGATATAATCCTCTGTCAGTTTTTTAATTACTGCGTGAGCTGTTGCTCGACGGAGAGGGTAAAATACAACGTATTTACTGTGTTTTATAGTCTCGCGAAAAGGAAGAGACTTGTGGATCTTGATGGACGAGTTGGCAATAAACACAACTATCGACAGTTAATGTAAACTTATAACTGTGAAAAAAGGCATTGACCTTTATTGAATATAGTGTGTATTTACAAGTGTTTAAATGTAAGGAAAAGAAGTGAAAGTTAAAGTATTAAAGTACCGACGCGTGAACAAACGATATTATTTACGGACGACACTGTGAGGCAAGTACGAGCGCTCACAGTGATTCGGCAATACGTACTGACTATACAATCAGCGAGAGCGGCAGAAGACCGCTCGCGCAACAGGCGGAGAGAGAGAGAGAGAGAGAGAGTAGGAGAGAGCGAGCGCGCGTTGCCATGGCAACCCCCTAATCGATGCCGTGTGAGCAGGCAAATACATTCGAATTTGCGACAACGGCTCGCTTCTCGCTCTCTCTCTCTCTCTCTCTCCCTCTCGGCGTAACTGTCTAATTTTCGAACATACCGCCCCTCTTGCTGTCTCGCAGCAACAAAGAGACCGGTAATCAACAACTAACATTAGTTAAAGATAGGAAAGCCTACTTCGAGAGAAGCTAGTCCCTATCATGACTCTACCGATCGAACTGTTCTCACTAAAATTTCTTTGGAATCAATTCCTTAACAAACAGTCGATCAACAACAAGTTTACAATGCTTAAGTTTAACAACATTACAATAAAATTTGATACAAGGTTAAATTCGTCTATATTCTTGAATAATCTAATGCAAAATTTCTAGCAAAACTAATACTAAAGAACAAAATAAAAACTTGACTCTAAGGAATCTACATTTAAACATTCGACTAGGATGCTATCTATTCACGAGCTAAGTGAGTTTACAGTGTAGGTGTTGTGTGTAAAATCTCTTCGATTAATGACACTGGGGAACTCTTCAGTCTTGACTGGACTCAGGTTGACGGCTGGAGACTGCCCTCTGCGCACTCTCGTCTGAGGGCAGAAAGATGACCTTCACAACTGGTCGCTGGAACTCGGAATTGGCAGTACGGATGGTAACAACTCGAACTAGACCATCCTTCCCTGGATGTACCGCGGTAATTCGACCCAGTGGCCACTTGGATGGAGGGCAGAGCTCGTCCTTCAGAAGCACCAAGTCGCCCACGACCAACTGTCGTCCAGGAGTCAGCCACTTGTTTCTCTGCTGTAAATGATGCAATACCTCCAGTCGACATCGCTCCCAGAAATGGTTTCTCATAACCGAGAGTAGCTTCCACCTGCAAGTGCGAGATTTTAGATTCACGTCTTCAAATGGCTCGGGTAATACATTGAGAGGTGCGTTCATAAGAAAATGACCAGGCGTAAGCGCCACCGAATCAGTGGACTCAGAGCTCAGTGGGCAGAGCAGCCGAGAATTTAAGCATGCCTCGATCTGAGCAGCAACTGTCGACATTTCCTCAAACGTTAACGACGTGTCTCCAATAACACGTTTGAAGTGATGCTTAAAACTTCTCACTGCCGACTCCCATAGTCCTCCTAAATGAGGAGCTCTAGGAGGTATAAAACACCATACTATACCGTCCTCCGCCAATGCAGCAGCCACCTCCTGTGAGACTGATGAAGCCCGTTGGAATAGCTTGTCAATCTCTGTGGCTGCGCCCTTGAAGTTGGTGCCGTTGTCACTGAATACCATCTTACAAAGTCCACGCCGAGCGGTGAAACTGCAAAACGCAGCAGTGGACAAATCTGACTCAACTTCAATATGAACGGCTCGAACAACCATACACACAAAGATCGCTATATATCCCTTTGTAGACTTGGCACCTCTGCCCTTGGAGAACAATATTTAAACGGTCCCGCATAGTCCAGACCGGTGTATGCGAAAACTCGCTGGGGAGTAACTCGATATGATGGAAGCGGTGCCATTTGCTGCTGTACACTCTGAGCAGTGTAGCGAATACATCTATGGCAGCGCCGATAAACTCCCTGTACAACTCTTAACCCATGTGAAATCCAATACGTCCTGTTGTGGGAACTGAGCATCAGCTGAACGCCTCCATGATGAGTCTGACGATGTACCTCCTCAATCAACCTCTTGACTATAATACTAGATGCTGGCAGTATAATCGAGTCCTTCTCATCGTACTGCAAGAACGAATGCTGCAATCGGCCTCCAACTCGGAGCAAGCCCTGTGGACAAATAAATGGTACAAGTCGCAGCAAGTGACTGCGAGATGACAACCGTTGTTTACTTCTGAGACACCGCAATTCCTCCTCGTAGTTCTGACTTTGCACATAACGAATCAGACCGACTCGAAAACTTCTCCAAATAAGACAGCGATTGTGATTCTTGATTCTCGTCAACCTTCTTCTCAACAGCAACCTGTGCATTTACTGCATCTGGCGAAAGATCCACGGGCAATCTATCAATTACCTTCCTCCAATCATTCCTGATCCATTCAGGTCCCTCCCACCACAGGGAAGACTGCTGAAGCTGCTCCGACGAAAACCCTCGAGTTGCGAAATCAGCTGGATTGTCTTCGGACTTAACATGACGCCATTGCACCCCAGTCAGAGTAGTGATCACCTCACTCACTCTGTTTGCCACGAAAGTCTGCCATCTCGATGGGTGGCCATTCAACCAATCTAAAACTACCTTGGAGTCTGTTCAGCAGTGCACTGATACAGGCTTCAATACAAGTCCATCTAAAAGGTGCTTCAACAATCTAACTAGCAACATCGAGCCACACAACTCCAATCGAGGCAAACTCTCCGTCTTAATAGGAGCCACTTTAGTCTTGGACATAATTAATGCCGATTTCTGCCCTGGTATTACCATATACGCTGCAGCGACGAAAGCTCTCTGAGATGCGTCAGAAAATCCATGCAACTCCCATGATGTTTGCGAGGAAGAGCCAAACCAACGAGGAATTCGCAATCGAGCCAAGTCAGGATGATCAGACCTCAACGTTTGCCACTGATCTAGAAGTTCTCCTGTGAGAGGTGAGTCCCAGTCGATACCATTAATCCACAAATCCTGGAGCATGAGTTTGGCCCTGACTAATACAGGCGACAGCCAACCAAGTGGATCAAACAACCTCGAAATCTCTGACAGAATTGATCTCTTTGACACAACCTTTGGCGAAACTGGAATCTTAACCTCGAAACGAAACGAATCGCTCAATGGTATCCATTTTAGGCCCAAAGCAGAAACTGCCTCATCCCATTCGACAGCGAACTCTTTCTGCTTTTCCGCCTGGATATCCTCCACGATAGCCGAACTGTTTGACGCCCATTTACCCAACTCCATACCTGCTGATGACAGAAGCTTGATCAGCTGATTCCGAATCTCAATGGCCTCAGACTCATTGTCAGCGCCTACAAACGCATCATCTACATACATATTGTGTCTGAGCACCTGCGCAGCTAAGGGAAACTCTACACTTCCCTCACTCGCTAGCTGAAGAAGAGTTCGAATTGAGAGGTATGGAGGAGGTATGGAGCGATATTTTTCCAAAGGAACTATTAAAAACCACACGAAATTTGCCTTCCGGCCCCACCTCAGCCGAGTAAACTGGGTGATGAGTAAAATAGAACGTATTGTCCTTTCGATGCGAACTATTTACAGGCTCCATATGACCTAAAGTCAGATACTCCTCCATGAATTTCCTATAGGCACCATCCACCCTAGAATCCTGCGCTCGATGCTTCTCTGAGCGGAGCAAACATGCCACAGCAACCTGCCTCGTGTGTGCAAAAGAAACCTCTGACAACTTCTCAGAGAATGGCAAGCGAACGACAAATCTGCCCTTGGAATCCCGATAAACAGTATCTGCGAAATAATCTTCGCAATACTGATCCTCCTCGGACAAAACTTTAGAGGTGGAAATCTCCTCCATTTCCCAAAACCTCTCTATTAACGTCGAAATTGATGGCTCTACTTCCACATGACAGGCCTGAGCGCTCTGAGCTCTATCAGACTCAAGAGCAGAAGACGCTCTACCCGTCAAAATCCACCCAAATACGGTCTCGTGAGCAACAGGAGTATCAGATGCACCAACTCTGAGCCCTGGCCGAATAATAGCAGCGTACACCTCTGCGCTGAGCACGCAGTCTATCCGCCTTGAACGAGCAAAATCTGGATCGGCAAGTTGCAATCCCTTAATGTGATCCCAATTGGACACCTCGACTTCCTCTCGTGGCAATAATCCCGTAACCTCTTTCAACACCAACGCCGAAAACTCCAAGCAAAAATCTGAGTTCAATCTGGGCTTAAGTTGGAGAAAAACCTCACCCTTCGACACCGCAGAGGAACCTGCACCTACACCAACTATTGACACAGAAACAGGCTTAATTTTTGCGGACAGACATAGCACAACTCTGTGAGTGACAAAAGAGACCTCTGCACACGGATCAATCAAGCATCTAGCGTACATCGAATTACCATCTACGGATTGAAGTAAGACCTTGGCTGTGGCCATCAACCGGGTCCTACACACCACTGTTGTACTCGCTGATACCTCCAGCATACTTGACCTGCCAGGCGCGCCAGAAGAACCCTTCTGACCTGTCGCATGTGAAGAATCCGCAGCCTCTCCTCTATGTCGTCGATCCGAGTGAATCTTTGTGTGGTGTGTGCCCTTACAAATGGCGCAACGACTCTGAGAGGTGCAATCAGCCAAAAAATGTCCAGATTTCAAACAATTGTGACACAATCTCTCCTTTTTACAATGTTCAAAACGAGCGGAAGCCGACATACCAGTGAACCTTCGACACGCTTGAAGCTGATAAGGACCCTTACATAGGCTACATTTTACAAAGGCATTGCGATTGCCCTTACCAGACAACGTGTTAGTTGCATTGGCTGAGACTGACTCGCGCCGAGACGAACGATTCGAACCATTTCCCTTCTGACTAGACTGTTTGTTAGGCGACTCCACACCATCATCTGCATCCTGATCAAGCGACGACGCACGCGTCTCGAAAAAATTTGCGAGAGCTGAAAATGTCGCAAAACGTACCACCGACTCTTGCGAAATACGCCAACCTTCTCGCGTATCATTATCCAACTTGCGCTCGACCATATGGATAAGCCAACTGTCCCAGTGTTCGCACGGGCAACCTACATACTTGAAAGTTTTAAGCGCGGCTTCCGCCTTATCCAATAACTCGATCAACTCTCCGGATGATTTCCGCTGAACCGGTTTCATATCGATCAGCAATTCCATATACGTATGCATGCGTCTCGTAGGGTTATCGTACCTGCGCATTAACTTTTGCCAAGCCAAGTCAAAACTAGCACCCGTCAACGGAAGATCCCTTACTCTGAGCGCTGCAGGCCCTTCAACCGAGTCTACTAAATATTGCATCTTGGTAGCATCCGGCAAGTTGGCCTTGTTTTTCACCATCGAAGAAAGCTGCTCCTTGAAGGTCTCCCATTCCTCGGCTTTTCCGGAAAATTTCGGGATTTGACATTTCGGCATGTTCGCGAACTCCGACGGACCCGGAACAGGTTGTGTGTGTACGACCTGATTATTTTGCGCGCCTGCAATTACCGGTGGATTCGTGGCGACTTCTAACTCCTCGATAGTCTGTAACAAATCCTCTTTAGCCTCAACAAAACCCGTCTCAACCTCAAGATACTCATCTTTTTCAAAATACGACTCGCCTTTGAAAGCCGCCTTGTTCGCCTGCAAAATCAGGTCCCTCTGAGAATACTCAGACCAATATGCATCTAACAAACTCAATCGCGTGCGCATATGTGGCAGCGTGCGAGCAGTTGCCGCTAATTTTGCAGTATTGCGCCTAAAGTTGAGTATAAACCCGCTCGTACGTTTTTGCTTGGCCAATTCACCAGCCGGATCTGCCATTATTGCAAAATTAAAAAAAAACTAACGAGAGCGAGAGAGAGGGGGAGAGAGAAAAAAACCAAACCTCTGCGTACGGACTCTAATTTTGATCGCCCCCCTTAAATATGTGTCGAGCTTGTTAAGTGACCACACGAGGGCTAGCATTTCTTTTTCTGTAGTGAAATATGAGCATTCGCTACCCTTGAGTGTTCTGCTTACAAAGCATACTACTTCTTCCTCTCCCTCATCGTTTAGTTGAGAAAGGACCGCGGCGAGTGCGAAGTCTGACGCGTCTGTCGTCAGTATGTACGGCTTTTTTGGATCCGCGTATTTTAAAATTATGTTATTATCAAAAAGCGTTTTTATTTTTTCGAACGCTTCTTGATGTTCGGTTGTCCAATGGAACAGTACGTTTTTTCTCATTAAATTTAATAATGGTATTAGACTTTCAGCGAAGTGTTTTGTAAATTTTGAATAGAAATTTATAAATCCGATAAAGCTTTGTAGCTGTTTTAAATTTTTCGGTCTTTTGAAATTACGAATTGTACGTATTTTCTTCGGATCCGGTCGTATTTCGGAATTTTGCGGAAGTTATTTTGCGGAAATATAATGCCCGAGAAATTCTATCTCTTCACAGAAAAATTTAGATTTTTTGAAATTCAACCGTAAATTATGTTCGATTAGCCTTTTGTATAGTTTGTCGAGGTGTTCGATGTGTTCTTCGAACGTCTGCGATTTGATCATTAGATCATCTACAAATAGTACCAGAAATTCATTGAAATCCCACGTGGCTTCCGCCAGCCCTCGAATTAACGCGGACCCGCTTGTTTTAATACCGAACGGTACAACGTTGAATTCATAGACGTGACTATCGACTTTGAACGCGGTGTATTTTCGAGAACTTTCTGCTAGTCTGATTTGCCAGTAACTAGCCGTGAAATCGGTTATGCTTGTTATTGGCGTGTCAGCGCATCGTTGTAGTACCTCATCGATACTGGGAGGTCCCTCGTAATTGTTTTGGAGAACCATGTTTAATTTTTGTGCGTTTAGGCACGGCCTTACCGATCCGTCGCATTTTCTTACGATCTGTATCGGGTTAATATATACGCTATTCGAGCGTCTTATTATGTTTAATTTTAACATCCTGTCAAACTCATCTAGTGCGTCTTGTCTGTCAGCGATGGGTATTGGGTGTGGTCGGCAAAACCAAGGTGTGTTGTCTGTTATAATCAATTCATGTTCATAGGTTGTTAAAAGACCGGGTTTCTTTTCAAATACTTCTTTTCTTTTAATGATTAGATTTTTTAGTATATTTCTTTGTGCCTCATTGAGATTTTCACAAGAATTAATTTTTCCATCGATCTCCTCGATTGTGAGTTCGTATGGATTTTCATAATTGTTTTCATAATCTTCGTAAAGGTTATTGAGATCCGTATGGTACCCTTTTTCACTGTATCCACCGGCGTCTTGGATTGTTAGCGACGTGAATTCGTTATGCGGCATTTTTTGTCTACGTACGTTATTACTCCGTCGTTATCTTTCACCGAAAAGAGGATTTGTTCATGTACCGTGTCTATTAACAGTTTTAATAGTTTGATTGTGTCGAACACGATTATACAAGGCTTGAATAGTTTGGGTATAAGCAAGAATATGATTTTTTCAGACAGTTTTTCGAATTTCGTATTTAAACGCAATTGTATTTTAAGCCTAGCCGATTTGCTACCCGTAGCGCCTTTTATGACTTTACCGCAAATAGGTAATGTTGGACAAAGCTTAAGAGTTTCATAGTTTTGATGGTAAAATTCTTCAGAAATGGCCGTAACCTTGCTTCCCGTATCCACGAGTGCGTCAACCTCTATATTTTCTATAAATATTTTTATTTCTGGGCAGTGGGATATTTCCACTTCGCGACCGTCCGGGTTAATATCGTGCAGTAATTCGTTGCGCGGGTTCTCCATTATGGACGCGATTTGAGCAGCTGCGTCGTTCTCCCTTAGAGAAGGAAGTGCATCCGCCTTGGACACAGCTACTGCATGTTTCCCGAGTTGTGTTTAGTTATGTCTTGAAAGTAATCCAAGACGTCGATGTCGTAAGTATCTTTCTGATGGGGTTTATTATTCCCCTGTTTTTTTTTTCCCACCTTTGTTTTGCGACCCTGATCCCTTGTTCGTTATGTCGTCTGTTGCCCGCGTAACGTTTATATTGTGTAGCGTCCACGTCTTTTTCTGACCGGGATTGTTACCTGATGGCTTGTTAGGCTGACTGTTTTTCGACTCATTGTTTGCCGCGGGTGGGTGGGTGGGTTTTTGATTTTGGTTATTTTGTTTGTTTTGCGCGTTCTGGTTAGTTTGCACGTTGGCTCGATTTCGATTTGTGTCATCGTCTCGCGGGCTAGACCGAACATATAGGTGTCATAGCTGACACGGCTTCGAGGTCCAGGGGTGTACTGTCCGAATTCTACTTTTCGACCATTTGTTCTTTGAATTTGATTGTTCCAGTAGCGCTCCCTGAAGCGCGTCGAAAACGTCTCGAAACTATCCACCTCCGCTTGGAGTAAATACCACCAATTATGCGCGTCGCCTTCCAAGGCTTGAGATATGACGTATTTTAGCTCGTCGTCTTCCGGTTTGACCAATTTAATGTAATTGTCGAGTTCTGACAAGAACTTCATGGGTCTTTCGCTAGCTAGACCTTTGAATTTCGGCGTAGCTATTTTCACACGTTTAGTTATATCAGTCGTAGATTCGGAAGAGCCACCGCTATTATTTTTTATAAGTTTTTGGAGTCGTGTAGACTCTCTTGCCTGTGCCTCGATAATTTTTTGCATACGCAGACATAACTCCGTCTGGGATGCTTCAAGTTTCAATTAGTGTGAGTATGTCCTTAAAATCAGATTGTAATTTAGTATGTTGGTCAGAGAGGGCATCATAGTCCGACTCGACGGTTGCTAGCCTCTTTTTCATCTCGTCATGGCTTTGTTGCAAGTTATCTATGTCAATCTTGTTATTGTCACTCTCTTTTTTGATTCTTTCTAGCGTTAAGGCAAGAGCGTCTATGCGCTCGATAGTTTCGAACTGTTTGTGTTCTTTACTCGTGTTTAAAAAACTCGTACGTAAATCTGGCTCTCCGAGAGAGTCCAAGTCTTCGTTTGTTTCTAATTTTCTACTTGTTCTTCGAGTGTGCTTTGTTTTTTGTCTAATGTGGCAAGCTCGTATACGACAGCATCTTTCCATTCTAGTTCTTTCCCCGCATTGTCTGGATTATGTTCGTCTTGTAATTTTTTGATTTCTTCCAGGATCGCTAGAGAGCGTCGGTTATGGTTTTTACCCGTGGCTACCGCCATTCTTTATAAAAGTGTTTTGTATCGAAGACAAAGCTAGAGAGAAGGCCTATGGGCCGTAATTTAAAGAAGAGAGAAAAAAAATTTTGTTATCTAAGGATTATTCAAAATTTTGATGCTTGAGATTGCCACATAGATGGGGGTACGATGCGTCTTTAAATCAAGCTACATGTCGGATCGTGAATTGTTAATTTACTCATCCCGTCAGTTATCTTATGTATCTCCCGGTCGAGTGAGTCGAGTCGTGAGTTTATGATCCGAAATTTTTTGTCCGTCTGCTCCGATATTTTTTCAATCAGTTTTAGTGTCTCTGTCTCTTCTTCGAGGAGTTCTTCGAAACCCTTTTCCAGGACGCGTAGATCCCGATCGAGATTTAGCACATTCTTATGACATGTCTTGACGTTCCTGTCAACATTTGAGAGGGCTTCGTAGTTTCGCGTGCTGCGCTTGGTCAACTCCCAGATCGTCTCGCAGAGATTATCGATACGCTTGTGTATTTGCTGTTCGTTGAGCGATAACTGAAGAAGGGGGATCATTGAGCGTGGTGGGGTTTTCAAGTCTCCAAAGTAAAAAATAGAAATATTTCAATGATCTCCCTTAGTCAATCTCCCGTATTATAACAAACCCGAGTCCCTGTTCGGGCGCCAATGAAACGGTCCGCGAAGGGTTAATACGCGAACGCGAAGGATTCGAGACCCGAGGTTAGTAAAGCGGGAGAGAAGCACATTCGAAGAGCGATAGCAGCCTTTGATCCACCCGGTAATATCTATTGAGTGGACAAAAGACCTCCCTATCCTCTGTAATGGCCGAGCCATCAGAGGAGAGCTGCTCGTGTGTAGAGGGAGATGAGTAGGGTATTCCCACTACGCATATCCCGCACACTTAGGTAAACCATGCAGCTATTAGACTGATGTGTGAGGTACTACCATCTCACCATGAGTCTAGAACCAGATGCGCCACCTAAATGTGACACAACTGATGGGGGGATGAGAGTAGGTAATGCCAAATAAGGGTTGAAATAGTTTATATGTTTTAAACGTCTTTCATTTATTTATTTAATCATTCACTATTTAATTGTAAGCGATGCTGAATCTCAGTCTACAAGGAGAGGGATAGGACTGCACACATACTCTTCGAGAGCCTGGGGCTCATGGACTACTGGGTATGGTGGAGTCCGGAGCAAGCAGCGAGTACTACCATTCGCACGTTGCTCAGTTGAGAGCCAGATCATGAATGCTCGCTGCTGGCTCCGGGGCTCCTTATATACCCGGGATGCTCCCTCTCTCCTGTGTTATCTGCGAGCACACCATCTACCAGCGCTTAGGTAGACTATTTACATGTAGCTACTAGCACCACTCTGTTGCTCTTATCCCCCGGGCTGGGCCTGCCGTCTCAAAAGATACAACTTTTAGAATAAGACTCAATCCAAAAGAAAAAAAAAAGAAAATGCTATGTTTTATATGCAGCAGGTTAGTAGATTTCATAGTAGATAACATAATGTTTCATAATCTATAATGGCAATAGTAGCCGTTTTAATGTTATAAATAATATAGTTACGAAGTTCAACATTATTATTGTTGTAGATACATATGATGATATAGAAGAAAATACAAAGAAACGTAGATTGAAAATTCCAATTAATAAGGATACTGGCAACGATACTACACAGAGTACTGATGATTCCATTGGAAAACATGATACGTTAACAGACGCCAAGAAAAATAACAAGGTTTATGCATTATTATTATTGTAATGTTAATGTAAATCCATATTAATACTTCCGTATATTATTATTCGACTACATTTATTATTACTGCTACTAAGTAAATAATATTTTTAAAATAAAAAAGGTTTTCACGATATAAAATTTTAAATTACAAATAACGATTTCAATTTTTTAACAGAAAAGCAAACAGTCTAAAAAAAAGGCAAAAGATTCCACAGACGATAAAATAATTCAAGATTACATGAGATCTGCAGAGAGTCCCACGGTCTCCTTGCCGGATGATTCTTTACCTAGCATAAGTAATAGTCCAACATTACAATCTTCGAAGGGGAAAAAACGTAAATAAAACTTATTATTGTAATTTTTTAATGTATTTGATATTCATTTACTATATTACGGCATTTTATTACAGAAGGAAGGTAGTGATGTTAGTACTTGTACCCAGAAAGTTAACAGCGTACAATCAGAGCAAAAGAAAAGAAACGATACAAATGGTATGTGTACAACATACATTATTTATATATAATGATATATTATTTGTATTAATATAAAATAGAACTTCACATATTTTTTTTTACAGAATATAGATACCTTGATAAACTTTTTGAATTTGATGGTCGCAGTAATTTCGAAAATGATGAGAACGAAGATGAAAATAATATAGAACGTGCTGAAAATAATGGCAATAATATTAATGATCTAAGTAGGGAAGCTATACAGCAACCACATGTGCCTGCAGTCGAACCAAATGTACCTGAAATCGAACCAAATGTACCTGCAATCTACGCTAATGCACCTGTAGTTGGACATAATGTGCCTGGTCATCCTGCGATTGAAGTTATTAATGAAAGAGATGCAGACAAAATTCAAATTAGCAATGATGGTGTTTACAGCAACAAAAAAGCATACAAAGATGCTTTTAAAGCTAAAACACCTAATAAATGCTTTTCTTTACTTCATCAAGGAGTGTACGGCCATATTCTTTCTCAAAGATGTGTAAGAAGACAGAAAAATACATTACACTTTTGTCTCCAAAAAAAAGCTTGGCAATTGAAGCACAAATGTACAAGTATATTCGAATGAAAGAGATGCCACGTAAAGATATTGATGATTTCTTTGGTTCGATAAACAGTGCTTACCACAGTGCAGTTAAATCTGCTAAATCAAGAGTCAAGACAGAAGCAATGTTGGAAGAGGCATTACGCAATGAAGCAAATGCAAGAGATCCGTTACGCAATGAAAACAATTTAGAAGATTCGTTATAATTTTAAATTAAAAAACAAAGTATTGAAAACTAATTAAAGACTATTTTCTGTTCGATTAGTAATTAAGTATTAAAAAGCACATGTGTTACTATCATGTAATGAATGTATTATATATTCAATTTATGCATGAGGCAAGAGACTAAAATCATTTTAAAAATGTTATTTTTTTAAATATTTTATGATGTAGACAATACTAAGATCCAAAGATAATAATCCAATAATAATAATAATAATAATCCAATAATCTTAATTTCATAAGGTCATATAGAAAAATCATCAAGTATATTTTTTTAAGTTGTTTATATGACTTATCCCTTTTTTATGTGATGAGAATATGTTATTTACATTAAATTTTTGCATTACGCAAAATTATGGTTTTTAAGTTATTTTACGACGTAAGAAACAATACGTTCCAAAGATTATTTTAAGTACGTAATGTATAATGTAATAAAACAATAATAAATACAGTTTTTTAAGTTGTTTCTATAACAAAAGAAATAACATATTTAAACATCCTAAATGTTAAAATCAAATAAATAATTTAAAAAGAATCCTCAAAACAACTTTATATTTCTGTCCTTATATATATAATTACATTAAATAATTTTAATTCAAAATTAAAAACAAATATATTATATTACATTGCTAAACTTGAAAATTTGTTAATAAAATTTATAATCAATGTTTTATAATTGCGAAAATTAAAAAAATTAATTTTAATAACTATACATATATAATAATTAATGTTTTGCGAAAAAATTGTAACAGCAGTGCAAAAATGAAAAGAAATAAAAAAATTTGATTCTTAACTTTTTTTATTATTTTGACATAAAATATTACCGAACTGAAAAAAACTGATATTATCTGTTTATAACTGAACATAACAGTTTATAACTGAACAAAACGGTTTATAATTGTTTTAAAATGAAGAAATGTGTAGAATAATAGAAAAATTTCTCAATTCCAAATCGTTAATAACTGAAGAAAACAGATAATAACTGAAGATAACGGAAGATAACTGTTGTCTTTATCTCAATTCCGACATTTACGACAGTTATTAACTGTTTTCTTCAGTTTTCTTCTGTTTTTTTCATTTTTTATTTCCGTTAGGGAAGTTCTTCAATGTTAATGATGTTTGTAACAGATGAACTTTTCTATCAGCTTCTTGACTAGTAAAGTATATTATTTTTAATTTATTAAAATTATTATTTATATTGTATATAAATGATTTTGTTGCATTTTATTGCAAAGTATAATGTCATTGATATTTCATTACAGTCAAAAATTGCGTAAAAATTTGTTTTTGGTTAAAATTATGATACGGTTAAAATATTGTTCTTATTTTAATTTTTATTATTATTATTATTAATGTATACAATGCATAAATTATAATTTAGTAAAAGTACCTTGTTCGATATTTGTTTGAGAAGTCGATTCTGTGATGCAATAACCATATATCATTGAGTTAATGATTTCATTTTCATAATTTATATGTATTTTTATAATTATGAGGCATAGTGTTACGTTCAGAGCAAGCAAGATTAAAGATTTATCGTTTTAGATTTTGTGTTTATATGCGGTAGTTGTATATGTATGTTATACACATCTGCACATATGTGAGTGTTTAGTGGACGCAAGAGTATAATAAAAAAAAATTCACCAATTTAAAATTTTAAGTAACATGCAAATATTAAATGTATATACATATACATATATACATATATGGACGTTTCACGTCAACCGGACCATCAGTGCACCCAAAATTTGGGTTAACCTAACAAG
>JAZHPH010000270.1:118566-141812 GCA_037356405.1 Nasonia oneida | reverse complement strand
AAGAAATAACCTCCAATTTGTTTCATTGAAAAATATTAATTTTAAGCTGAGATATTTAAAAAAAAAACGCTTTTTGGGGGTTAACTATAGGGGAGGTTTTTACCCCTTAAAAGTGAAAATTAGCCGATAAAAAAAAATACGTGTCTCTTATTTTTTTATGTTCTACAACATATATGAAAATCATCAAAATCGGTGAGTTCGGGTTGGGTACCTTTCCTTGTAAGTACTAGGTGTCTCTGTTAGGTTTGTTTCAATTATGGGGTTATCGCGATTGGGTTCTTTAGTTAGGGGTATTTTATATGTTTGTTTATTTAATTTTGGGCAGGGTATCATCATTCCGCATTTCATTCCTATTGTTAATGCTAGGATACTTGCTATCATTACCAGTTGGAAAGTTAGACTACTATATAAGAGTGTATTTGTTTTATATTCTCGCCTTTTGTGTTCTTTCAATTCACTTAATTTTTCTATCATTTGTTTTAAGGGTTTGGCTTGATTAAAATCAGATTTAGGTCCAATTATGTCATTGCTTTGGTGTGCATTGTGATCAAGATTCTGGTCCATTTCATTGAGAATGGGGTACATGTCATGTATTTTTAGATCAATTTCGAGTTTATACAAATATGTGGTTCGACTGGATTTGGTTTCTTGTCCAAATATCATGCTGTCTGTGGTCCTCTCAACGCACGTTGGTGAGAGTCGTATTATTCCGGCTTTCTCCAGTTTTACTTTTGTGTCTCTTTGGTTCGTGCATGAAATTCGCATTTGTTCTGATTTAACAACTAAGTATAGCCGGGATTGATCATTTTCTAAATATTTCCATTGGGTTTTTGCACTGGTTCCATATCTTATGTCACAAGCTTTTAATGCTACCGTGTTGGGGTTTAATAGCATTGTTACTTCACAGTCCTTTGATGTTGGTGTGCTCTCAAATGGACCAAGTATTGGACAAATGAGGGCATAATGTGTTTTGGTACATTTGATTGTGGGTTCTGCATTGAATTTAATCTATTTTTCTTGATTAGAACTTATTGCTAAATACTTGTGTGATGGTTTCACGAACATTATCTCCGTTGTTTGATTTTGTTCGTTTTGTGGCACTGCCACCGAATGTAGTCGGTAGATTTGATATGGTTCTCTGTCCACAATTGGTACATGTATCACAGCAATGGTTCTTCCGTTTTGATGAATCGCGTCAATTTTCGATATTTTAATTATTTCTTCTATTCTCAAGTGTTCTGTGGGTATGGCAAAGTCCAGATTTTCGCTGGTTCTTTTTACGTCCGTCATAATTTGATGTAGCATGCTTGTTGTTATAAGTTCCGGATGGATCTTTCGTTCTTTCAGGTATCTGAGTACTTTTAAGACCTTCTCGTTGCTTCTTATTAAGTGGTCCAGTGTTGATTCCAGGCGTCTCACGTATACGGTTATTTCTATTAGATGTTTTAGTCCATCGTCTTCTTTTAACATTTTGTTTACTGTTTTGGTTAAGCTTGCTTCGAATCCTTGGAGCACTTTCTGGTGGTTTTTGGTTATATTATATAGTTCTTCAAATTGCGCTGAGACTATGTGCGCATTTTGGTCCATTATGTGCACGATTTTCGTTTGGTCCTGAAATAACGTGTCTATATTCTTGTTGATGTTATCTACGTCGTCAGTGGTGACTAGACCGAATAAACTCTTGCTTATTGAGCCTATTATTCCTAGGGGTGCTATTCTTTTCACTCGAATACTTCTGAGGTTTCTCACTATTGGATACGATTGGTGTGTCATTGTTTTAATGGTTTCGTTTATTTGCTTTTGCACTTCTTTCAAGGTTTGGTCCTTCAACTTTATGAGATCTAGTCCTAATGCATGTTTGCATTTGGTCTCTTCGATTCGCGTCAAACAGCTATACTGATGAATTCTATGAGCGGAGCGTGACTTCTTTCTAGTGATCCATTTGTTTGAGGTCTATATCTCGAGGTTGTTAAGTGGTTTATTTTAAATAACTTTAGTAGAGATTCAACTATATTTGACAAGAAACTGGTTCCTCGGTCTGAGAGTATTGCTTTCGGGGATCCGAATTGACAAATGAGATATTTCGCCAATGCATCTGCAATCGTAGTTGCGTGCAGATTTTTGATAGGTATTGCTATAAGGTACTTTGTTAGATTGCACTGCATCGTTAACAAATGGCAATTTCCTCTTGGTGTCATTTTAAGTTTCCCTACGGTATCTATTGACACTTTGTCGAAAGCCTCTATTGGTGTGTCCGTGATGATCATTGGTTCTTTTGTCTTGAATCGTTCTATTTTCTGTTCCTGGAAATTCGCACATCGCCTAATGTAGTCTTAAACGTCGTTCCTCATTCCAGGCCAATAGTATCGCTCTCTTATCATTTGATAAGTCTGGTTAATTCCTTTATGTCCTCCTGTTAAACTATCATGAAGGTGACTGATTATCTCTTTCCTGTGTTTTTCAGGTGGTACTTCTGCCTTGCCATAACACATGGTTACTCTTATCTCACTTTTGTGAAAGTGTTCATAGAGCATTTCTATGATGGTTGGAGATCCTAGTTGGTCCAAGATATCTCCTTTTCTGGCCACTCGAAAGCTTTTGATACTTTTCTCTACGAGTTTGTTTAGGTTTATGAGTGCTTCACGTAGATTCGGTATTTTGATGGTATTGAAGTATTTGTCTTTCACTATCACCGTAAATATGTGATGTTTCTTAAAAGGAGTAATTATCACTTGTCCTGACTTTGGTTTCTTGTTTTTTATTTTTGCTAAATCAACGGCTCCTATTTCTTCTAGCAGTCTGGTGACGGACCACGTGTTGTCACAATCGGCTGATAAAAAATGTACAAGGTTGTCCCTCTTGTGTGTGAGACATTCTCTCACAGTGATTATGTTGTGAGGAGCTCGTATCATTCTTGCCGTCATGTGGGTTAAAGCACTGTCAGATTCTTCATCGACTTGGTGGGAATCACAATTCTTATTTAGCGGTTCCAAGTCTGGTGGTGTAGGTATAAGAAATGGCATGGTTGATTCCGGTGGCTTCGAAAATCTTATGTCTATTATTGACCCTTCTTCGGCCTCTATCTCGCTCAGTACTCCTAGTTTTCGTTTGCTTTTGAGTTTGTTTCGGGGTGTACTGTTGGCTGTAGGGCTGTCACTTTTTATCGTAGGTGTCACAGATAAGGTTCTTCTTACTGGTGGAGGTATAATATCTGTTACACTGTCGACGTCTGATTCATCTCCTGTGTTTTCTTGACCTGATGCTTCTTGTAGTTTCTCTCGTGCTCGTTTTATTAGTTTCTGGACACCTTTTCTCCATACATCGTCTACGTCACTTTCGTTTTCGAACCTTGGGTCCAACATGTAAATGGTTTTACGCACGTCTTCTGGCACATTGTTATCATCTGAGAAATGCGAAGGTAGTTCTAGTTGTATCTCTATTTCAGTCCCTGATTCGCTGATATCCGTTCCTTTATCCATTTCATATCTTCTCATACTCTCTTTAAATTTTCAACTAGCCTCTTCCACTTCCTGTTTTGTCAGAGTTGTTTTTATGGACAGGTTTTCTATTGAGTCTTCATCAGTGTTTTCTTCACTTTGAGATCCTTCTACTGCACTTAACTCGATGGCAATATTATTTATAATTTTGTCTTGATTGTCCTCTGAAGAGAATACCTCATTTTCTGGTATTTCCTGCTTTTCGTCCTCTGTTGTTTCTGAGTCTTCCACTAGTAACCCACTGTATCTAGGGTCTGGCAATGGTGGTTTATCTAAGTCGCTGTCTTCGTTGGCTGTGGACGATAGCCATGATCTTCTAGACGGGTTTACTGTCATAGAAGTGTCTGAATCTATGTTGGACGAACTTTCTGGCAACTCTCTGGCTTTGACAGAGGTCATTTCTGTTGTCGGTTCTTCAACCCTGGTTGACGCTTTCGCTTGTACGGGTTTCTTTGGATCGATGGTTTTGAATGTTTTGGTTGCTTTTCCTTGTTTAATGTACTGCCCTACTGGACTTGGTATCTGTGTGCGTTTCGCTCTCGTTCTCTGTGCTATCACGCTATGATCTAGTTTAGGTGATTCTTTATTTGTTTTAGCCCCTATGGGTCTGCCTCTGGGTCGGGGTGCAGTGGTCTTTTCGGATGCTGATTGAGCTCTGCTGCGAAAACCGGTGTTCTGCATGGGCCCCTTGTCTTTAGTTTTATTTTGATCTTCTATTGTTTTCTCATCAATTACCATTACTTTGATTCTTGGCAAATTTTCGTTAATTTCCTTTTCAGTCATTTCTGGAGGATTTCTTGACAAAGCATCAGCATTCTTATTTAATTTTCCAGGTTTGTATTTAAATGTGTATTCATAACCCGTGAACCTGAACATCCACCCCATGAGTATTTGTCCAGGGTCTTTTCTGCTATGCATCCAATTTAAAGGTTCATGGTCAGACACCAGTGTGAATTTACGGCACAATAAATATGGTCTAAACTGATGTAGAGTTCCTTTTCAGTGGTGGAATAATTTCTTTCAGCTTTGTTTAGTGCCCTCGATAAATATTGGGCTGGGTGATCAAATCCGTCCTTTTCTTGGCTCAAGACTGCTCCGATTGCGTAGTCTGATGCATCAGTGGTCAGAGTGAATTCTTTATTGAAGTCGGGAAATTGTAATATGGGTTCTTCCATGAGGCACTGCTTTAATTTTTCAAAACTTTCTTCGCACTTTTTGGTCCACTCAAATTTCACATTCTTTTTCAATAAGTTTTCAATTTTAGCAAAATCTTTAATGTATTTTCGATAATAGCCAAACATTCCAAGTACTTCTCTTATATTCTTTGCGTTTTTGGGTGTGGCTAATTTAGCTATTGCTGCAACTTTCTCTGGATTTGGTTCCACGCCTCTTGCACTGATTATGTGTCCTTCTTTTCTGAAAAATTCAATTTTGTCTGGTTGTAGAACTAATTTTGCCTCCCTCAGTCTTTGCATCAAATTTCTAATTCTGCTTTCATGCTCTTGTAAATCTTTGCTGTAAACAATGATGTCATCTAAATACACAAGCATTTTAATGTTTTGAAGTCCTCTAAGTACCTTTTCCATTAGTCTTTGGAAAGTCGCTGTGGCATTTTTCAATCCTTCTGGCATCCTGGTGTACTCATAATGTCTGTTGATTGTAGTGAAGGCAGTTTTATAGCAGTCTTCGGGTGCCATTGGTATTTGTTGAAAACCACTTGCCAGGTCGAAAATAGAAAAGTACGTTGCACCTCCTAATTGGTCCATGATATCTGCAATATTTCGTAATGGATATGCATATCTGATTGTTTTCTTATTTAATTCTCTAAATTCAATAACCATTCTCCATCGTGGATTGCCATGACTGTCAGGCTTCTTGGGTACTATCCAAATAGGTGAGTTGCACGGAGAATTAGACTCTCTTATGATTCTGTCTCTCAATTTCTTTTCCACGCTGTCTCTTACAACTTGTTTATGTTGCGGAGGATGTCTATATTGCTTGGTATTGATGGGTACATCGTTTTCTAAATGTATATGATGTTCAATCATATCTGTGCATGAAAGTTTGTCTCCTGCGAGCAGAAATCGGTCCAAGTAGTCTTCGATAATCCGATCGACTATGTCCAATTCTTCTCGATTTAAATGATCTCTCCTAATTGCTTCTTTTACTCTTTCTAGTCTCTTTATTTGGTCCACAATCATGTCGCCATTAAACTTACTGTCAGTTTCTTGCAGGAAATCTGGTCCTGTGTCAAATGGTATAAGTTCTTTTGGATCCACTTCTATGATGACATCTTCCTCACTCGTATTGATCGCCACCATTTTGCAAGTATTATTTACATTAGTTACTACACCTTCTCCTAGAAATAGATGTTTGTTTCCCACATCTATTCTTGGTATGTATCCTTCTTTTAGTTCGGTTTTTATGAGATTGATTTGAATCACTTGTCGGGTTCTAGCTTTGATTATATGCTTTACAGTTCCTCCAATTTGATCGGCTGCATTCTCATCATCTTGTTTCATAGGCTCACTTTTCTCACTTAGGGCAGATTCTACTTTTAGCACTTCATTTGTTTGTTTACACTTATATCCTCTTTTAATATTTTTCGGATTATGTTCCTCTTCATGTCCAATAAATGGTATGGGGTGCATTACATCTCCGCTTATCCTTAGCGCATTCTTGTAATAAGATATTACAGCTTCTTCTTTCTTTAGGTAGTTTCGTCCTAACATCCCATCAAATGGAATTGGGAAGTCGTCCGATACTATTTGAAATTTCACTGGGGTGCCTTTGATGTCTAGGTATATTGATGCGTACGTCTTCACAGTTTGTTTTGTGATTTCGCCTAACTCTCTAGGTCAGCAGTACAGATGGCCATGTCATCATCCAATACACTTGCTTTAATTAAGTTTACTGTGGCTCCATTGTCAATCATGAATTCCACCCATGGTTTAGTGGTTCCAACTGGTATTCTTATCCTTACTGCTGTGGCATTGTCGTCCTCCCAATCAACATTTTGAGATCCTTACAGTTTGTGGACCACATTCTTGATAGTTCTCTGGTCTTGTCAAAATTGTCATCACTGGTACCTTCGACTGATTGTTGCTCGGACCCGCTGGGTTCGTGTTTTTGTTCTCGTTGTACGCCTGTAAATGTTGCTGATAATGCTGTTGGTCCGTATTTCTGGGCATCTGTTGATTGTGGACTTGATTGGTGCTTTGGTTTTGCATTGAGTGCATTTGGTTCTGTCTCGGGTAACCTTGGCTTTGGCTCGCCATCCTGGGGTCGTGGCGAGCCTCTTGGTAGTTTAAATTACCTCTCTGGGCTTGATCATTATGTTGTTGATGATTATAGCGCCAATTAGTGTCATTTATTCTATCCGGATATTGCGGTGCATCGTAGTATCTCCCAGTTTCGTGATCGAATATTTGCTGATTCCCCCTGTTCCCGTTGCTATTCCAAGCCTGCCAATTATTGCGTTGTTGCTGCCCGTTGTTATAGCTACGGTTGTAACCTCCTCGTCCACCTTGATTGCCGTAATTGTTATGATACCCTGTTCCTCTATAGCTATTACCTCGATAATTGTTTTTGGAAATGATTTTGAGGTTCATTTTGTTGCGGTCCGTCGTACGTTCTATCATTCACGTACCCCACGTAATCTGAATTATTTTGCTGATTATTTTGATAGCGATTCTCATGCCGGTATCCTCCATAATGACGATAATTGTCACCATTTTGTGGCCCATTGTAGTTATCTTGATTATTATAGTAGCTGTTTCTTCCTCTGTATGGTCTCGAATCTGGAATTATTTTTGCTTCGATTCTAGTTTCTAACTTCACTGCTTCTTCATAAGCTTCTCGTAAATCATTGGGTTTACTGTAGTCCACTCGTTCAGCCAAATTTGCAGGTAAACCTTTAATAGATATATCCACTGCTAAAGTTTCCAAGGGTCCCATCATTTCATTTTTGAACTCTTCTCCTTTTTCTTATTTTAACACATTCTTGGCACTGCTTAGAAGTACGTTAATTTCGCCATAAAAGTCGCCTACTGTGTCTTGTTCCCTCATTCTCACGTTTTGTATTTTATTGTTGTAATAACGGAAATTTTTTCCGGGTCCAAATCTCTGTTTTAGATGTTGTATCAAATCTTCTACACTTTTTATTGTTTTATTGTTTAGGTTTTTTTTCGCTAATCCCGTTATTTTATGTAGAGCATGTTAAAAAAATTGAGGCTTGATTGGATCACTAACTAATTCACTTTCGTTCCTCATATCTTGTATGTAGTCTCGAAGATTCTTTTTCCCATCAAAACTCGGAATGCCGCTTATGCAGTTCATGAGTGCAAAGCTGTTTGCCATGGTGCTCATTAGAAGCATGCTGGCATCTTGTGGTTCTGCATTGGTTGAATTGTCGTTGTTTGAAGCGTTTCCCGTTATTTCGAATAAGTGCTGTGTACCTTCTAGATAATCTAGATAGTCACTCGTGTCGTCAATGGATTCTCTTGTACTCTTATGATACTTGGAGTTATATAATATGCCTTCAGTCACTTTAGTTTTCTTTTTCTTGCTTAATTTATTTTTAATTAATTGTAGAATTTTGCTTAATTTATGCCACCACTTTCACTTGTCGCCAATATCTCTTAATTTCAAAAAGTCTCACTTTTAATTTCGAGGAGAAAAATTTAAAAAGATTTGTGCCTCGGAAGCATACAAAATGTATGAACTAAAACAACAACAAAAAATATTACTAAAGTTTCGTATGTCGCAAAAGGGGTTTATGGGGTGATATATATATATATATATATATATAGATTGCTCGTAGACGGGTAAAAATGAAAATCCACGCTTGTAAAAAAAAGAAATTCCCAAGGTAAACTTAAGTTAAAACTTTACAAATTGTCATAACCTTTATCCTAAAGTAGTATTATTCGATTCTTATATACTAAAGGAAAATTAAATAGTTGTATCTTAATAATTAAATTTAAGAACCTAAAAAAAACTAGTACCCCAAAAATCTTAAATGTTACCAATTAGCCAAAAAGAAATTAAGTGTGATGCAATAATTTAACAAAAATTTCAAAGTTATTACGTAATTGTATATGAACCGTCACTCGTTTTTATTAGATAAACACGAAAAAAAACTAAACTGGAATTCTAAACAATTATTTATATGCTTATCCTCAAAATAATTAAATACCTCTTGATCAAAGAAAACCGAATTAATAATAAAGTATTATTCCAAAAACAAAAGGAAATTTTAATATTGTTCTTAAATCTAGAAAAAGTTTAATTAACAATACCCTAAATCAACAATTGTTACTTCCTAAAACGCAAAATTCTTTTAATGAAATAATTAAAGTAAAAAAAAATTATTTATTTGTTTATGCAAAAAGAAGGTTAAATTAACCTGATTTCAAATCTATCTCAATTAATAATAATTATTATTGTTATAAAACCCTTAAAAAGCTAATTATTTGCATTCACTATTTGAATTTCGCGTCCGCTCAAAATGGCTGCCGCGCGCTCTCTCTACTTCTTGACTCTACTCCGACTCGACCGCGTCAGTTGCGCGCGCCTAGTCTCGCACCGCTGCAGCTGTAAAGTCCCTAGTCACGCCTAGTGACCATGCTCGCACGCATGCAATCGCGCCCGCGTTCGCTCTGAACAAACACGTGCCGTCGGCTGCTATGCTGCAAAGGCTAACCTCACTCACGTCGCATCGCGTACTTTGTTTTTCGATTATTGCTATTAAATTGCGGTAAAAATGGTGCGCACGTGTAATCTGTTGGTCCGCGAGTGTGTTATCTACCTGTGTCGGTGATTTTTGGACAGTGTTTATTAGTGAAAACAGGAAATATGAGTGTGGGTCCAGGACTCTCTACCCCAAGCAGTGCATACCTGTTGCTGCTTATTCAGATGAGTGTTCTTTTCTGATGATAATTAAACTTAAATTAATATTGAGCTTCAAGTACTCGTTGCTTTGTGTCTAATAAACCTTTCTCTTTTTGTTTTTTGCAGGGGCGTACTCATTTAATGTGAGGGGAAAGGCGCATACTACCAAAACTGGCTTGTATATTCACACAAGGATGACGGTATATAACATCTGGGTAATGTTTTTGCACATTTAATCTAATCGGGAGTCTCTTTATTCGAACTTACACCAATATTTTGTCAAGTTTAAGCTAATCGTTACATTGATTGTCAAAATTTGTCTGAACCTTAAATATTTATGCTATCACACGGTCTTAATTTCTAAACTATACTTTGAAAATAAGTTATTGATTCTAATTTTACTTAATTTTCTTGTTTGCAATAAACATCTTAGCCTCTTTAGCTTTGACCTAAAAATATTTGTTCTTAGCCTTGTTGCATTTATTGAAAATTCTAAAGTGATCTTGGAAAATGAAAATACTCGTTCTAAAATGCGACTAATTCTCTTATTAACTTAATTTATACTTTTCAGACTTAGAAACATCTTTCAACAACGTTACATTGATCCAATAGATGCTGTATTGGAGCAGGAAGTCGAAATTCAAGCTGTTCAACCTCGTCCACCAGTACTATACAACAAAATTTGGGGCTTTTGGCGAAAAATTAACTGGGTTCACGAGTTTTAAGGCAAGGGTAAAATAAAGTGTTCTGTGTATCTTCTGCTCCTGTCTAGTGCTTCAGTGGTGTATTATGCCGTGTATGTGAGGTTTTCAGTGTTTGCAATTATGTTTATATTGTGTACATGGGGAGTTTGCACGAATACTTCAAAGTGCTTTCTACACGTTTTTTTTTATTTCCTTTTATTCATAAACTTTAACTAGTGAGTTTGACTTTACCGATTTGTTGTCAGTCGCACTCTTTGCTAATGAACCAATTCTTTTCTTAATGATCTCTGATACCAATTTTGATTTTTCTTTTCTTTTATAGCATGGAACATATACTTCTGGTCCTGAATAGTCAACTCTCACTTTTGCTGCGAAAATCAAATTTCAGCACCAGAGCACCTGCGTAATGAGAACGCTCTGATTCGAGTCTGGCTGGGAAAATGCCAATGATTTTTTTTTATCTTCGTCGACCAGATTGAGGAGTGTATGATTCACATATATTGTTTTCGCATGTATTTCTTTGTTTTTTATATATAAAAAAAAAACTAACGGTCCCTTCCCTCTAAAATCACACAGTTTTACCAGCTTGTTGTCGGCTGTGTTATGTAAATTTTATATTATGATCAAATATGATTTTGCATTAGAAATTATAAACATTTAAATTATTATCACTCGGGGTCTATATGCAGGGAACAATTCCTGATCAACGAATTTGCTCCTTTTAGAAAATTATGAATTTATTTTTCTTAAGATTTTGAGGGTAAAAATTGTTCTTTTCTCTAAAATTACTTTATTTTTAGCTAATTTTGGCGGTTTGAGAATTTCTACTTTACAAAATTTGGACTCAAATATTTTCTTAACACGTATTTCCTTTCAACAGATTAAATGACGCGAACAAAGCTACGATTGATTTTAAGTTTGGAAAAATCGAAGCTCTCAAGGTGGCCGCCCCTTGTACCCACGCTGTTGGACCGGCACAAAGGCTCTGACGTCACGACACGACGCCAAGCTCTCCAAGCGACGCTTCACCTCGACTATGCGCGCAGTTTGAAATTTGAGACTCGTCTTTGTCGCAAGTTTAACGCGTACTTTGTCTCTTATGGAATTTTTCACTGCGCGGACACTACACTGATTTTATATTAAATTATTTTCTTAATGGACCAAATTCACTCGCGTAATGTTTAAGTTGTTTTTTTTTATTATTCGAAATTCGTTTTAATTCAATATATTAATTTTTAGGTATTCATGCAAAGAAATCAAGAGAGAAGAAAAGTTATACCGTGTCGGCACAAAAAAACATCTCGGTGGGACCTCCAATTTTTGTTACGGGATATTTTAGATAAATCTCCCTCGAAAATATTATTTATTTTAACGAGTCTGATGTGCACAGACAACTATACAGCTATCGAGCAAAAAGCATGAATGGTCACGTCATGCGTTTCGCTCCCACGATCGATTCTTTTATTCTCTCCTTTTGTCGTGAGTGTTTATTGAACCACTGAATATTTATTTAAGTCTCTTACCTTGTATTATAACTTGTATGTGTCGTCGGTTTGATTGCTCTTCTTTCTGAAATCTCTACCTTTGTGCTTTATCGGAATTCGGGTTGAATGGTTTGGAATGATTTAAATTGGCAAAGTTGTGGTCCAAATAATTGTATATTCTCCTCTCTATTTTATCTCTTACAAATCTTTCGTCAAAATGATTTATGAAACTCTCAAACCAACAAATAGGAAAAATTGATCTTTCTTCTCTATCTCTACTCTAACAAATAAACTCTCGAACAAATAAATCTGATCTGAAGAAAAACTCTGTATGGCCCGCCGGCTTCGTCGTCCGATCACGAAGTGGAGAGCAGCGTGGTTCGAGAGCGCTCGGAAGAGGTTCCGGACCTCCCACGCTGCCGCCAGCTTGCTTCCCCTCAGCCGCGCTACAATCTCGGTGCTTGTTGCACTCATTAGGCCTTACGGGGCCTGGCAACTAGTTGCGCGCCGAAACTGCAACTTAGCTCTGCACGTGCGCCTCTAGCCGTTGGCGGGGAAGTTTTTTAGGTCAGCGAGATTCTTAGCCACTTGATACTTTTGTGGCCTTGAGTCACGCTGTACCTTTTTACGTGTGGAACTTTCTCGATCTTACTTTTGAAATTATTATTTCAAATGCGAGATCGGGAAAGTTATCACGTAACATAATGCTTTAGCTTTTGCCAGTTTTGGGGCTAAACTAGATATTGTTCCTAGCCATGGCCCTGAAGTTTTTTGCATTTGTGGTCAAACGTATCATTATGATTATTCATTAAACCGAGTAACAAATTAAAATAGAAAATTTGGACAATTATATATAATACACAATGTAATAGCTAATGAAATTCGGTTTTCCACTGATGTACAATGCAACATAAAATTCAAAATGAAAATGACAATATCTTACGTAAAATGAATCCTTATGCTGACCCTAGTAGAAATAAAAAATGTAATAGTGTAATAAAATATAAGAAAATGTAACAAATCGTACCATTTTGTACGGTTTTGTTGGATTTCGGACCTTTTTTACGTTTTGTTATAGTTTAATACATTTTGTTACGTCTTATTACAATTTATTACAAATCCATTGATCCAGGATTTCATGGAGGTCTTTTCTTTGAAACGATAAATGTAACAATGCGTAAAAAAGTATAACAAAAAGTAAAAACTTTTCTGTAAGCGTAATATTACATAAGAAAATGGCAACTTTTTTATTTTCTTACTTCTGCTTACATCCTTTTACTTTTTCTTACAATTTCTTATGCATTGTTACATTTTATTATAAAATTAATAATTAAAAAAATATATTGACTATATTAGGCGGTAAAATAACATATGTAATAAAATATAATAAAATGTAATAAAATGTAATAGAATGTAATAAAATTAAAATGTAATAAAATGTAATAAAATGTAATAAAATGTAATAAAATGTAAAAATGTAAGAAAGTGTACGAAAACGTATGAGAAGAAAGGTCCGAAATCCAACAAAAAGGTACAGTTTCTTACATATTCTTACATTTTTTTACGTTTTATTACAATTTATTAGAATTTATTACATTTTTTTCCACTGGGGGAAGCATACAAAATGATGCATGAAGTTGAGGAAGAAGAATTAAAACGTGCTCAAAATGCCAATGAATTACCTTGAGAAGTTAAAATGTTTATAACACGGCAAAATTATTCTAATAATAAAACCTTTGAACTTCCGCCATCATGTAATGAAGTAACAGTTGTTTTTGTAAGTGAGGAAGGAGAACCTCCATTTAATCGTGATTTTTGTATTGATTCTAAAATTCAACACCTGAAATATTCCAATTATAATTAAACATGTTGATCCTATGACATATCCTTTAATTTTTCCTTTCGGAGAAGGAGGATGGCAACCTATTTATAAAACTAGAATCAAAAATAAAACCCAAGTTACAGCGTTGCTATATTATTCCATTCGTTTAAGTGTACGAAATGAATTTAATCCTTGTTTAAATTTAGGTAAATTAACTCAATAATTTAAAGTCGATTCATGGTGTAAAATTAAAGGAACAAGATTATTTTATATTATAAATCAGCAAGCAAAATTAAGAACTGAAACGTGTCGTGGATTAATGGATTATCTAACAAATGAAGCTCAAGCAATTAATGTCAACATTGGCAAAATGGTTATTTTACCATCAACATTTATTGGTAAGTCCGCGTTCTTTGCAACAAAATTATATGGACGCAATGACAGTTGTCTAAACATTTTGAAAACCGTATTTATTAGTTACTTTGACTTGTAATCCTTAATGGATTACAATTTGTAAAAAATTTAAATGAGAATGAAAATACATTAGATAGACCTGATTTAGCGGCTCGAGTTTTTTATCTTAAAGTAGCTGCATTCTGGAATGAATTACAAAAAAATATGTCTGTAAAATTATTGAAGTAGTAGGGGCTAGGCTGCTACTGTACCAGGCGACTCCCGCGCCACTGAATACTGGCCGATGGTAACAGGGTTCAGTTTTATCAATAAAGGGCACTGTTTTACAAGCGGGATCCTGCATTACTTTACCCATGAAGAGCACTGTTTTACCCGCGGGATCCTGCACTGCTTTACCCATGTATGTGCGTTACCCGTGTATCTGCATGTGCGTGGGACTACGGAAAAGTGTGGAAAAGTGCGAGGGTGGAGGGGATAATCACTCGATGCATCGGTGGTGCATGCAGATAGATAGATAGATAGAGAGAGAGAGAGTAATCTCTGTCGGGGCTACAACTATGTAAGGGGTGTGTATGTGTGTGAGAGAGGGTGCGTATAGTTTTTAAAAAATAAATACAAGATTAATTCTAATATTTATTTCAATACAAATAATTTTAAATGTACATAGTTAATATATTTTGAATTATTCTTTACATTTTCTTCATTATTCATTAGAGAAAAAGCATTCGATGTAATTTTCTTAATTTCTGCCAAAATATTTTCCGGATCGATTTTCTGTTTCTTCGTTTTTTTTTAGATGTATTTTTCGACGTAGATGTAGTTGGCGATTTGCGTTTCGGAGCAGCCTTCTTTGTTGTTGTTGTTGTGGTTTTTGGAGCTGTTGTAGTAGTAGTTGTATATGTTTGTAGAAATATTTCAAATTGTTTGTTTCTTTTCCTCATTTCAGTTAATATGTCCTTATTTTGTTGCTAAATTACTGTCAATGGCTGTCAATCAACGCAGTAGCTACATCACTAGCATACTTGCCTACAAGGAAGCTGTCTGATTTAGAAATCGAAGCATACAAAATAACAAGAATCAAGAAGATCAAGACAAGATTCGGCATAAAAATGGTTACGAAGCTGGAGAACAGCTTCGATATATTTCTATCAACACGAGTCAGCAAGTTGCTGATGGAAAATGAGACTGTGCTTGAGAAGCTGGAGAGGGAGATGAAGAGCCGTGACGTTTATTTAAAACACCTTGGTAATAATTTAATGGAGTTTGTTTAAGCTAAAAAAAAAATTCTACTATCACATTCATATTTCATATTTAGCATTCAGGATTTTTCAATATGATTTTAGATTATCTATAAGTTACAAATATATTTTTTATTGATAATTATGAGTTTTCATGTTATTTGTATAGGATAATTTTTTTAAAATTTAGACATCTTAATATATATGTATTAACAACGCAATTCATAATTTTTATTGCGAGCGCAATGGATGAGTGTGTGCATGTTCTAGCTACCCTTATATTTGCTTTTTGTAACTTTAAGTTTCTATGTATTTAGTGTACTATTAAGTTAAATTTGTATGGAGAAAATTTATATTCCTATAACTTTAAGTTACTATGCATTTAGTGTACTATTAAGTTAAATTTGTATGGAGAAAATTTATATTCCAATTATATTAACAATGGATCGATCGATGCATTTAGTTTTTAGATATATTTTACTTATAAGACTATAATAATAATTAAGACTTTTTTGTGTCTTTTAGTTTTTATACAATATATTGTGTACTCATTTAATAAATAAGGTCTCTCTTGATATATATGTGTGTATGTGTATCATGAGAGAGAGAGACTCTTTCTCTCTCTCTCTCAATGACAGTCAGCAGGTACTTAAAACCTTTGTTTTGCTTTGCATACGGAATCATTTCAACAAGATCTGCTTGCCAAGTTTCGACTATATCTTTAACAAGAAAAGAGCGACGTGGATAATAACGTCTAGCAGGTTTATGAAGTTCCTCCACTAGTCCTGCTTTTATGCTGATTTATAAGATTATTTACTGCAGAATCTAAAATTTGTAATTTCTCTTGCAAATCTGATAGCGTATTATTGATCTTAACAAATGCATACTTAATATTCACAACTTCATTATTTAACACACTCTCAACTGCTTGGAAATATTCAACAATTTTGTCACCTTTTTGTTTGATCAACTTTTTCACAGACTTTAGATTTACAGTATCATCTTGCTCTTTAGCATCGGCGACATTACATAGTTTTCGATTCTCCAAATCAAAATTACCGTCACTAGTCAGCTTGAATCCTAATCCAGGAGGTCCACGAGATGGGACTGCGTGGACCAATCGACGTCCAAACACATCAATGCTCATTTTTCTACTAAATTATCACACAATAATTCTAGCTCCACGAAGCTCCTCAATAATTGATTGTATTTTATTAATATGGTTATTATTGCCAGCAGATGTTTTAGCTAAAAGTAATCTTAAACGATCGACAAGCTCGTTTGGATCACCCCAATAAATGTAATCGATATGAGTATTTCTACGAGCAATCTTATATGACATAAGTCCTTTTGCACTTTTACCAATCTTGAGAATTTTACTTACAAAATTAGTATACTTATTACTTGTATTTTCACGAATATCTTCCCCTGCATTATAGTATTTTCTGTGTGCATTTGTATCTTTTAAAATTGTAGCATAATTTTTCTTGTCATTATCGGTGATTAAAGTATCATCAGGATATTTCTTAAACAATAACTCAATTTAATTTGGAGCTCTTTCATACTCTTTATCACCTATGACAATTTTTTTTTTTTGGGCTAATTAATAGGGCCATTTCCAATCATGAGTGAACCATTCCGCATTTTTCGCACCCCATATACTGTATCCAATGTTTTTACTTGTTCATTAAGCAACAACTAAACGTTTTTATCAACAGCTCATATCAGTTTTTTCATCATGAAAATCATCAGCATCATCTTTAGTGATGGCTTCTTCCTGATCCGAAATATCTAAATCGCCTACAGCTGATTCAAAAGCTAATTCTGCGATATCATCGTCTGCTTTATCACTGTCGCCATCATCATCATCATCACCACCACCACCACCGTCGTCGTCATCATCTTCATCTTTTTTTCTAATCCACTCTAATTTTATCTTCTTTTTTCTTTTTAAACTACTGCCGGAGATAAATTTCTTTCACTTATCAAAACCTTTTCTATAGCGCCCATCATTAATATGACAATCTTTGTCTATGACAAAAAAACTTTGATTGACATCATTTCAGCACTTTGAGCAAATATCTTTGAATCGTTGATATGTCATATCTGTATTAACGTGATCGTTGTAAACATGTTTCAAATTCATATCATCTTGTCAAAAAATTACCAACAAATTGACATTATCGCGCACTAAGTGTTTCGGTATTTGTGCATACGACTGGCACGAATAAAAGCAATCTAGACTTTTATGCCTACCCATGCAGTAAAAAGCTTTGACATTATCCTGGCTTTTCACAAGCAATATCATCAGAAACAAAAATTGAATTTGGTCGAGCTTCATCAGGTGATACCACAAGATCGTGCTCACTAAAGGGTAAGTACTCAATTCCCTCCAAAGGCTCGACAAGTTGCTCTAAAAATTTATATTTTGGCTGATTTAGAGATTTCGAGTATACGTAAATATTTTCAAATGCTAGACCATTAGGATGAGTCATTAGAGATAAGAGAGCATTCGTTTTTCCTCAATTGGATGGACCACAAAATACTGCTCTTATATTGCTGGGTAATAATTTGCCATGTCGATTCTGCTGTTTTTTCTGTTGCGTCAAAAGATCAAAATTAATCACTGGTAACTTTGTTGACTGCTTCTTAAGATCCATCATGCTTCTATTTCATATCACAACTGACCCGAGCTTTTATAAATACGAACATTTATAGCTTTTCAAAGTTAGTCTCACATAAGATTGCTAAGAGCTAGCATCATGCAAAAGAGAAGAGGTTCAGGCTTAGTGAATAAATTGATTAACAAATTACCCATTGAACTTCATGTGCCTGGTTATCAGCACTGTGGTTCAGGTACTAAACTTGCTAAACGTTTAGCTCGTGGTGATCCAGGAATCAATCCTTTAGACGCTGCTTGTAAGGAACACGATATTGCCTACTCAAAAAATCCTGACAACATTTAGGAGAGAAACGCAGCTGATAAGATTTTAGCAGAAAAGGCGTGGAAAAAAGTAAAATCTAGAGACGCTGATTTGAAAGAGAGGGCAACAGCTTTTGAAGTGGCAAATACCATGAAGTTAAAATCAAAGCTTGGTATGGGTGTTAGAGGAGGAGGAGCAGGAAGAGGAAGAGGAGGTAAATCTCTCAAAGCCAAGAAAACCAAGAGAAAGATTACGCTAAAAAATTTGATCAAGTCGGCAGCAAAATCAATCATTCACGGCAATGACTCTCGGTCTATGATTAAGTCAGCACTGAAGATGGCTCGTGAGCGTGTAAAAAATATCGATGGGAAAAGTAAAGTTAGTGTTCCACGCATATTGCCAGTCCCCAACAAAGTAGGTGACTTTCTTCCGGCACTTATTCCACTTTTTGCTGGTCTTAGTGCAGTTGGCTCACTTGCAGGAGGAGCTGCAGGAATCACTCAAGCAATAAATAAAGCAAGCACTGCTAAGAAACAAATGGAAGAGCAAAAGAGACATAATACAAAAATGGAAATGCTGACACTTGGTAAAGGACTATTTTTGAAACCTCATCGCAAAGGTTTCGGTATCTTGCTGAAACAAAATAAGAAAAAGTGTAGAGGGGGGGGGGGGACTTCGATGAAATAAGACTGCCAAAACGTGCGCTCACCGACATTGATCTGCTCAAGTATGCAAAATTGATGAAAATAATGAATTTTCGTGGAGATTTTATGCGGAATGCTCTGCCTGCAAATGACTGCCGAGCTAAAGAATCAGGAATCATAAATCTGGATGATGCGAGTGGATCTGGCACGCTCTGGGTAGCTTATCGAAAAAATGGTGAAGTAATTATTTATTTTGACAGTTTTGGTGATTTACAACCACCTCGAGATCTTATGAACTACTGGAAAGTATTTCAAGTTAAGTACAATTACCAGAGATATCAAGAATTTTCAACTTTTATCTGCGGTCATCTCTGTCTCAAATTTCTCTGCAATCAGCTCAATCGTAAGGAAAACTTCTGTTTATAAAATAAAAAAATAGCTACTGATTTGAATTAGTCTGCTCAAGATGGTTGTCGAGTCGATAACTCTAAGCCTTTCCGGCACCTCCTCAATCCTCGAGACACACTATTTTCCTCCAATAGAACTGGGTCTGGACAAACAATACAGTCTAGGACTTGTTGAGTTGCTGACTTTTAATTCTATACCAAACGTTGACACAAATTGCAACAAGTTTTACGTTGGACAAGAAATAGTTGAACTTCCTACAGGCAGTTATGAGATTGAGGATATTGATCGAACTCTGCAAGGTATTCTCAATACTTGAGGTATAAAAGTTAGTATTAAGTCAAATAATAATACGTTGCGAAGTGTTATTATGTGCAGTCATGAAATAGGTTTTCGACCGACTGTCTCGATTGGCCGTCTACTAGGATTCACTCCAAGACTTTTGAAGCCCTATATAAGTCACGATTCAGATTTGCCAGTAGCTATTCTCAAAGTGAACGCTTTACGAGTTGAGTGTAATATTACAACAGGAGCATACATAAATCAGCAAAAAGTTCATACAATACATGAATTTTTCCCAGCAGTTCCACCAGGCTACACGATAATCGAGGTTCCTAAACAAATAATTTACTCACCAATGAACCTCACCAGTGAATACTCACCAGTGAAAGTAATCGATCACCTACAACTACGCATAGTAGATCAAGATGGTGATTCGATTAATCTCCGAGGTGAAATTATTACGATTCGTCTACATTTAAAAAGCAATTGAAATGGGTATTTTTTTTAATGCTGATAAAAGCTATATTAATAGCTCAGTATATCGTCAGACAGTCAGTCAGCAACGAGTGATCAAAGGATTAAGACGTCAGAACAGTCAATTTCTACAAAGTCTCAAAGTGCGTGGTGGTGGAGGAAGAACAGGACCTCAAGCGAGAAAAATACTGAAAAAATAAATTGTACGTTCATCTGTTGCTGCTGTCATTACGTACTTGATAAGAAAGATGAAGGCAATTCTCAATGTACAATATTCAGTCATCTTTGATGAATCTGTCCGGCATTATGAGGTTCATGCACATTAATCCTATACCTCACTTGCACTCAATAATGATAAAATTCGAATAGCTATACAACATCAAGATTTGTGTGTTCTACCATCAAAAAGTTCTATACATATTTGTGGAAAGATTACTAAACAGGATGGGCAAGCAGTACAACACACTCTTTTCGTGAACAATGTTATTAGTCATCTCTCTGAAGAAATTTGATATGAGATGAATGCCATATTGGTCGATGTAAGAACGTTGCTGCTACAACCCTGATGAAAGGTTACACATCGTTCTCACCTAGCCAACTAAAGTATCTTGAAAATTCTGGCTGGACACCTATTGCTGACATGGAAAATATAGATTATAATAATGGAAACTTTGATGTGACAGTTCCTATATCAATGATTTTTGGTTTCGTTGAAGATTTTCGCAAAATCGTTGTAAACGTTAAGCATGAACTTATTCTCACAAGATCGAGAAATAATTTGAATGCTGTTTTGCAAGAGGATTTAATGGCGAACGGGAGACTGACATATGCAGATTTTAAAATCAAGATCAATTGTATAGAGTGGCTTATGCCCTACCTCGTGCTGTCGGACCAACAAAAAATACAACTATTCAACTTTATTCAAAAAGATATATCGATTTCGATGAGTTTTCGTTCATGGGAGTCGTATGAGTATCCAGTACTTCCAACAACCACGCAACATGTATGGACTGTGAAAACATCGAATCAACTGGAAAAACCACGTTTGATCATTCTCGGTTTTCAAACAGGGAGGAAAGGTGTACGAACACAAAATGCTAGTCATTTTGATCATTGTGATATTAGTAATGTCAAACTTTTCCTCAACTCTCAGAGCTATCCGTATGGAAATCTGAATCTTGATATTTTAAAAAATCAGTTTGCCATGCTTTACGATATGTATGCTAATTTTTAGAATGCGTATATAGAATGCGAAGAATTCATTACAAATGCTCCACTCATAGTTATCGACTACTCAAAACCAAACGAGTCACTCAAACAGGCAGCTGTAGACGTACGTCTTGAAATTGTATGTAAGCGTAATATACCCGCGAACACTACAGCGTATTGTCTAATTCTACATGATCGCATTGTCAAGTATAATCATATAAGCGGTGATATTAAGAAACTTGTATGAAACTATATAAAGCTTGCAGAAACAAACAATCGAATCAGTATTATCTCAAACCATCAGTCGGGATAGATCTCAAAATGAATCGAAATAGCATTCTGTACACACACCTACTAGTAAAAGTGAACAGTGGAAAAATACTTTTAAGAAATATTCCACTAACACAAAGTCCATGCCAGAGCATCAAGGTTACAAGAAATTCTGAGATTTACAAATAAGTACCTCTATCATTATTGTACTAAAATTTTTTTGTCAATAAACTAAAAAATGAAACTTATATTACGTATGTTTTTATTTATCAATCCTAACCTCTATTCCTTCACGATCACTTTAAGACTTCACTATTATATGTGGGGGCCCATCGTCGACGTACAGCTAGACGCGGGCTGCCCCCATCTAGCGGGTAAAACAGTGCTCTTCATGAATAAGGCAGTGCAGGATCCCGCAGTTAAAACAGTGCTCTTTATTGATAAAACGGAACCCTGTTAACATCAGCCGGTATTCAGTGGCGCGGAAGTCGCCTGGTGCAGTAGCAGCCTAGCTCCTACTACTTATTGATTACATTTATGTAATTGTATTTCAAAAGCGAGGATTACCTTATATGCATGCATTACTATATTTAGATTTTAAAGACAAATTTCATAGTTCTGATCAAATTGACAATATTATTAGCGCTGAAATACCAGATGAAAGTAATTATCCTATTCTGTATGGTCTTTTTAAATAATATATGATACATAGACCATGTGAAATTCAGAATAAAAATTCACCATGTATGGATAAATCAAAATTTGTATGTACTAAAAAGTTTACTAAACCGTTTGCTTCATCTACTAATTACAATGTAGAAAATGGATACCCAATATATCGTCGACGTAATGACGGACGAATAATAAAGTACGGATCGAATCGTACTGCTAATAATCAATTTGTAGTCCCATATAATCCTTATTTATTGCTAATATTTAATTGTCATATTAATGTCGAGACATGCAAAATTTTTGAACTTTTGTTTTTCATTCATTTGGAATTTTAAATGTTGTAATATTTCCTTCTCCAATTTTCAGTAACAATTTTGAAAATTCTTTATAACATGAGCGCATGTTTATATTTAACTTCAAAATATGGAAATTTGACCAACGGTATGATGATTTTATAGTTTCTGCTATAATAGTGCTTCTATTACTATTTTTTAAAACAGGGCGAATGTCGAAAATCCCCCCCTAATACTATTAATTTATTTCCGAAAGGAATTTCGATATCACATAGATCACGTAATGTTTTGTCAACTATTTCTAAAGCCTTTCTTGGAATCATAGAAGCTTCATCCCAAATAATTAAATCCGTGTTTCGTAATTTTTCTTTGTCTGATTTAAATCTTAAAAATGAGACTTGGATATTGGTTAAATCTAAAGGTAAACGAAAAGTTCTATGACTGGTCATTCCCATTGGAAGTAATATCAGAGCTATACCAGTCCATGCCATAGATAACATTTTAAAGAAACGTTCAATACATCTCAAAAGAAAAATTATTGATTTTAGAAATAATGTTATTAGAAACAAAAAAATTAAAAAATCAACAAAAAAACGAAATTACTATGCAAGATGGTAATGGATTATTTCGAATTTTTTCAATTTTTGTATACAATAATGAAAATTTACATAACAATATAAGAACGATGATAGTTAAAAAAGTTATCAACAATTTGAAATATTATTGTGATTTTATTGTAGGAAGTGATTATTATCAAAATGTTAAAAATTACGATAACTATTTTGACTTTATGTCTCAATCTGGTATTTTTGGCACTTTAATTGAAATCAAATGCATTATCTTAAGAACAAAATTCATTCATTTTTAACAATAACCATAATTTAGTATAATTTGATCATATCAGAAAATTATTGGTAATTTTTATACAATAAAATAAAAAAAAATCAACGCGCCCAAAGTACATGATGACTGAAATAATGTGCTTCTGACAGTACCCCTTGGGTGGTGTGGAAAACTGTCTA
>JAZHPH010000270.1:76154-108761 GCA_037356405.1 Nasonia oneida | reverse complement strand
TTTTGCTATACATATGAACGGTAAAAAGATAACCATCAGTAGACAGTTTTCCACACCACCCAAGGGGTACTGTCAGAAGCACATTATTTCAGTCATCATGTACTTTGGGCGCGTTGATTTTTTTTTATTTTATTGTATAAAAATTACCAATAATTTTCTGATATATATATATATATATATATATATATAAGTCATTCGTTTGACAATGTAGAATTATATTTACCGTCTTAACCCTAATAGCACATAATATTTAAAAGATTTGTATATTTTACAACATTTTAGAAACATTTTTGAAACAATTTAAAACTGTAAAATAAACATTTTAATAAAATATATGACCCACATATTTATAATATATTTTTAAAATATGTGATTGTAAATATTGTAAGGGAAATATTGAAAAATATTTTAGGAATATTTTTTAAAAATATATTTTCGTTTGATTCAAGCATATATCGTGAAAAATATTCTCTAATGTTGCACAAATATTTTATCAAAATATTTGCATAAATCGCTATAAAATATATCTAAAACATATTTTTAAATATTTCGTAAATATTGCTGAGAAACATTTTAATTTCGTTCACAAAAAATATTGAAATACTATGAAAAATGTTGAAAACATATTAAAAATTTGTTTTTTAAAAATATTTCAAAAGGATAGTAAAATATTTTTAATAAATATTTAACTACAAGAGTTTGATAAATTTTCTTCCAAAGATTTTATAATGTTGCATTCGTATTTTATTCAAATATGTACATAAATAGTGTAACGAGTTGAGCACCGCGGCTAACTCGTAGCTGTGAGTACCGCCGCGCCGCGACGAAACAGGGTAGACTCGCGCGCGCGAGGAAAAACACGTGCGAATTCGGGAATAAGAGGGAGAGAGATTGAGAGAGTGAGCGCCCGGGCTAATCCTTCAGGTGCGCGCTCAGATAACTTTCGGCCTTCGGAAGGTAAACACAGGACTTCGCTCGTGATATCGTGTGCTGTGCTGTGTCCAGCGGATCGAATTGTACCTTATGTGTGAGTGCGACGCGAAATCCGAGTATTCCTGATCTCCCTGCTTAGCGGTCCAGCAACGTCTAGTCCTGCAGTCTGTCTGGGATCTGGAGCTTCGGCGACGAGATCGTGAAGGTTTGTGTGTCACGCAGTGACTGTGATTGTGTGCATGAGAGTGTGTATCACCCGTGCGATGGTAATCTGGCGTGCGCGACCTTCACGGCGATATAATCGTGCAAGCACGATTATTCCAGCGTCGCGGCGAGTTGCAAAGTTGTATTATTATTATTTTTGTATACTTGTAAATTCACGGGTTTGACGCGCTAGTGAAATATAACTTAGACTTATTATTTTACGTGCTTTTTCGTTTACTTCCGATCCCTGTTCCTTCCTACGAATACCGCCGCCTCCGCGGGCGTTATTTATTAGTACTTATTTAACGCAGTTGAGCAGCCGAGCACGTGCTAGGCGGCGCGTAGACCCAGCAAAACAGAAGTAGCTGAAACAGCTGCATGCAACAGAGGTGTGCAACAAATATGTGCTTTCAATGGTAGAATTTATTAAGCATTTTAACAGATTTATTAATTGAATAAACTTTACTAAATTATATTATCTTTAGCATTTACTTTTTTATAATAATTGTATTGACCATAAATTATTTATCCTAACTATTCAAACAATATTAAATAAGTAGCGTACAAAACATATAACTTTCTTCCATAATATATGCATATATTGTGTAACAGGCGGGGATAGCGCCCGTAAGAGCTAGTTGGCGCGAGTGCAGGGTAGTGCGTCGTTGGCTCAGTGGTTAGAGCACGCGCCTTGAAATCTCGGTGACGTGGGGTCGAATCCTCCTCGTCGCTTTCCTTTTGTGCGAATTCGTTCCCGGAAACCCCGTTACGATTGTCAATAATATATTAATACGGGCTTCTTTCGATATGCTATCTAATTTTTCAATATATTCTGACATTAAGATTATTATGTATGATAGTATTAACATTTTATGCATATTTCCTATATTTTAGAATCTTATTTCTTATTTATTTTAATTATTTACTACTCTTTACTTTAAACTATTGCATATTTGATATGATTTATTATAGTTGATTATTATAACTAATAAATTTATATTTAACTCTAATTACATTTTAATAGATAAACTTTTAAATTTAGTTTAATAAAAATTCAGGTAATTATATTTATTGACTCATTGTTATATCGAAAGAATGACAGTTTCAACCCCGTTAAACGCAAAGTGCATTATTAATAAACTAATAAACTCTGATTGAAATCTAATTTTTGTTCTCGGTCTACATTCTCACACACACACACATGCACACACAGACAAAATCAAAAATAAAATTTTCACTTTCAGTCTACGATGTCCAGGTGTCAAAATCACCTTCCGAATGACAAGACATGGTCTATGATACAACGCACTTAGTATACAACAAACGTACCGAAAGAAAATTTCCACTTTCAGAAGACGATGTCCAAGTGTCAAAATCACGTTTCAGATAGCGAAACGTGGTCTATGATACAGTGCACTAAGTATACATCAAATGTACTAGAAGAAAATCTCCACTTCCAGTAGACGATGTCCAGGTGTTAAAATCACCTCCCAGATGACGAGAAATAGTCTATGATACAACGTACTCAGTATACAACTAATATACAAAAAGAATATTTTTACTTCCAGTAGACGATGTCCAGGTGTCAAAATCACCTTCCGAATGACGAAACATGGTCTATGATACAATGTACTCAGTATACAACAAATATACCAAAAGAATATTTTCACTTACAGTAGACGATGTCTAGGTGTCAGGATGACCCTGAGGTAAATCCATTATAAATGTAGTATACATGATATATGATGCTACCTTCCAACTTCTACAAAGTTTAAACACAAAAATACCTCGTTTATAATCATAAATATATTATCAGCGTCAGAATTCCAGGAAGACTAAAATTCCAAGAAGTCCAGAAAAATTCCCTGAAAAACCCGGAAAGTGCAAAATTTAATCTTTACATTAAAATATAACAATATTGGCGCACAAAAAAAAATAAAACGGTAGAAATGTTCTTAGATGTTAGGACTAATCTGACAGTTAAACAAATTTCAATTAGAATTGAAGGGATTTGAGTAAATTGAACTGAAAATGACGTTATGGACAGAAATTTAAGCAAATTAATATTATGTAGATGTAGAAGATTTTATCACCAACTTTATGTATGTTAACTTTGAAACCTTTCATGCTACAGAATGAAACTTCTCAGATTTAAAATTCCTGTAGGTTATAATACTTTAAAATAACATGTTTTCTTGTTTATATAGTACCGTATTATTAGAATATAATATTTGAAGCTAATAAAATTAGAGGTCCGTGATTTATGATAATTTTAAGTCCCAGATCCACGTTTCTTAGTACAATAGGTCGAAAGAGATGAATTTTTAGGTTATGTAGGTAAACAAAATCGTTTAATTATTAAAAAAACCGCTGCCAATTCATTGGCACGTAGCTTCCTCCAACTAAATTTATAAGTCCAATAAATAAAATATTGTTTTAATATATCTATATATCTGCTTGCTAATGTATGGGGCGATTTTTGATACATAATTTAATAAAAGTTTTGGATAGTTCATTGTCCAAAAGTTTGCAGACCCCTCTGTTTTCTTATTATAGGATACGACCACTGTCGTCAATTTTTTTTCACAGAAATTCACGCATGTTTACATGTGTTCCTAACCAACCTAACCATCAAAACAGCAGGTTATTCATTAGATAGGTCGGTCGGGCAATTATCAAGAAAACGATTTTTACATTTTAGCTCTTTAGATGAAAACCGCTTGATGGAATCGTTTAGAATTTTAACAGCAGGTAGCTTTTTTTATAGTGAATCACCAAATAAAATTTTGAAGCATTTGACTACATTGTTTTAGAGATATAAGAAGTCAAAAAATGTTAAAAAAAAAATTAAAACCTTGATATCTTACGAACCATAGGGGTTTGAAAGCTGTGCAATAAACTTAGCCAAAACACATAAAATATCTACTTTTTCCCGAAATCTCAAGTGCAATAAGGCCTTTTGCGTCCGTAATCGAGGCACAAAAAAAACTCATTTTTTCAGTTTTCGATTTATTACTGAAAAAATAAGTAGTCAAATCACTTGAAATTTTAATGGGGTATAGTTTGACACGTGACCCATTGACATAATTTTTCGCGAGGTTATGACGTTTAGTTTCAGAGATATGAATTTAAAAAAAAATCGCCATTTTCATTTTATCTGCCGAACAAAGCTGTCAATCCCGAGCACCAAACGAGGAAAAGTAGGTAATTTTATTCTCTTTCAAATGCATTATAGCTAAATTGTTTATAACAATGGGATGATTGAAAAAAACGCAAAATAGTGTTTTTTAAAAATCAAAAAATGGCTATAAAAAATATAGTTAAGAAATTAAAAAATAACTATTTTTCCCGAATTCAGAATCCATAAATATATATGCATGTCAAATTTTATTGATATTGACAAAGTAGTTCCAGAAATATTACGGTATACATACATACACACATCCACACACACACATCCATACGGACATTTTCCAAAAACACTTGATTTGAACTTCTAACACACTAAAAAGTATTTTCTAGAAGTTTTGAAGAAACTCAAAATTTTACTATTACAAAGCTTCCTCTAGGAGGAAGCAAAATAGTATATTATTGTTTCAAATGATCCCAATTATATTAAAATGCATTTTTATGGCATATTAATGCATTAACAAGTGGCTAAAATATAATTTTCTTTAAATTTTGTAATTTTCATAAGTGCCCTGGCTCGACATCATCAGAAAACAATATTCTTGTATTTTTCCCTATATCTTAGATGTACAACCTTCATTTTAGGAAGAAAATTAGGTCCCTAGCACTTTCCTGAGAGACTCAATTTGATTTTGATACTACTTTTCCTGAAATCGCCCATAGTGCGCCCTCCTGCAACCATAATGCTAGTTTGAATATTATTATTTTTGCACGCTTTTACATTTTTCTTGTGGTAATACGTGATAGAACTCTTACATTCACTTTTTCCAGTTGTATCCTCTGTGCTATTGTGTCCCAAAGTTTTGCCGACTACTGACTTGATGTCTAAGCCTGAGTCGGTTGAAAAGGGGAGGTTAGTAAAGTCAGATAATGACTAAGTCATCTTCGTTAATTCCCTCGTCGTTGTTTCTTTTAACCGTTGTTATAGTGTATACCGCAGATGGCTTTGTCTCAGTAGCAGTAGTAGTAGCAGTAGCAGCAGCAGCAGCAGTAGCAGCAGCAGCGGCAGCAGCGTCATTAAAACTACCTGTATCTGCTAAGATGGCGTCGGTTAATGTCTAGTCGGCTTTAATCTTGACAACTGTAGCAGTAACACTGGTCGTATCTGCTGCTGCTGTAAGGTCCAATGGCGCCTCGTTGACCTCTATTTCGACGACTGAAGGTTTTTGTCTGCTTCCCCTCCTGACCAACAACATCATCGTTTTCTAGTTGTGCGAGTCCAATCAGCAAATATCTTTTAGTGTCAGCCATCATGTAATCAAGATCCAGAATCAGCTGATATTACTGCATAATAACTAGAACTTGCCAGGCATTTTGCATTTCGCGACTTACGAAAGACTCGCTAAATGCACGTATAATATCAACCTCGCTCTTTAGCAAACCGTGATTAAATAAGTACATAATAGTACAAAGACTGCAGAAGCCTAAAATACATTTAAGTCGCTTCAATAAAAACAGCTGACCGAGCAGTATTTTAAAGAACGACGCCAATCTTCATTGCAGAAAATGCGTACTGACGGTTCGCGTACAAGAACCGCGCTTAAGACGGTTAGCACGATTCTCAACAGATGCGGCTTGCCCATTGTAGATTGTACAGCTCTCTTGGAAGTTTTCGTGGCTTTTTCTGTATACTGTTTGATGGCTAGCTGCTTAACTCAGGCCTCTTTTATAGTGCTACCAAGCTACGAATCACACTAAATAGAAGGAGTTTTTCGCTTATGAGAATAAAAAAATCGCTTCAGAATAAAGCCATCATCAGAAGTCAAGTTTTGCTGATAATAATATTTAGGCTACACAGAAGCGAATACCTGACAATTTAATATGTATAAACGCTTGCATTAGCAAAATATCAACAATTTTTAAGATAAAATCTCTAATCTGAAACGGTCACGGCTCTTCTCGGTCCTGTGCTCGTATACAAATTTATTTTTTAGAGAAAAGCAGTAATTATTCACTGATCTGCGTCGTCATTGCGACGCTGTGCCTCCCAGCACAGGTGCGCAACACCTAAGGCCTCGTACGCGCCAGGATTTTTCTTAAATCGCGGGACTTAGCGCAATCGCCGACGTTTGAGAGAACGTGGGGGAAAGAGGGAGAAATAATCACACAAATAGTTAGGTTTTATTGCACTTATATTTCGCCCAACCGTTCCCTACAACGCGGTGGCAGTAAGGCCACCCGCGCACTTGTAGCCACGAAGGGCTCCGGCACACGGAATGCGAAATTACTCCCCAATGTAGTGCTCGTCCCGAAGCTTTCGCTTCTAAACGTAGCACTAGCTCTTCTCGCTCCTTTTCTCTCCTACTCCTATGCACACGTGCTCGTCCCGCAGCCGTAGCCCCAAATGCCACACGGTGAGTAGCCTCGGCTCTTTCTCTCCCTCACACGTACGCGCGCACGTTTCGGCTTTCGCGAGCCCGTCGCAGCGCGGTCGACGCGATCTCTCTCTCTCTCTCTCTCTCTCTCTCTCACTCACACGTATGCGCGCGCACAACACGGCTCTCGCACACTCGTCCGCACGTGATCCCCCTCTCTTTCTTTTCTTGCAGTCACGCGCGTTCGTCTCGGCGCAACGCGCCCGGCTCGATTTTGCCGATGTACTCACCGACAAGCACACCAACTCACGCGCCCCACTCCTCTTCTCACACTAATGCGCACTCGCTCCCGTACGGCTGTCGCACGCGGTTCCGGCACTACCGTGGCTAAAACAGCGTTGCTTCAGCTACTCCTGTCTCTCTCTTTCTCTCCAGTTCTCGAGGCAGCGCACAGGCCTGGCCAGCCGTTTGCGACAAGCCTGACCTGATGTGCTATCGCGCGCGCACTCTCACTCTCTCTCTCTCTCTCTCTCTCTCTTTTCGCGTCCTCCCGACGGCCCAGTAGCTCGTGCCGAGAAGCTTCCCGAGGATGTTAGAGACACCTACCTTATTAGAGGAGCGGACGAGCCCCAGGATCCTCTCTCTCCTTCGCAGACTCTCTTTCGAGACCCGCTCCTTGCCGTGGCTGGACTTACTTGGCCGTAGAAGTGCTGATTGGCTGCTCATCTCGCGCCAGCCCGGGCCGGTAGGCTTCTTCCATGAGCTGGCGACCGTTGGCGAATTCTACGAATAAAAGTTTGTTATTTCTTTGCAATAAATAAAATTAATTTTGGGGTTACCTAAAGGGGACGTACTTCTAGGGACCTACCTAATGGTTTATGTTATAAAGTGATTTATCGATATTGCCAATCAATCGATTCTCAAAATCTGTTGTTTTAACTTGCAATTGGGCTCAAAAATTGCGAGAAATTTATAATATAATAAAACCTGTACAACCCTGTACTCATCTAAGTTTTTAAGGCGTATCCCTATCTACTTGCTGACTTTGGAATTGCTTTTCACAACGGACGGTTATTATTTATGTCTGTTTGTAAAGCATAATGTATTTTGTTAGCGATAGCCAAAAAGAGTATATATTTTCAATTGCAGATATTAGTAGAAAATGGAGTACACTATTTTGAAGATGGGCATTTTTGGATGGAGGTAGCAGGGATTCCAGAATCAGAAGACGATGAAGAAGTTGGTTGTAAATCGATATCAAAAAAGACAGCTATAACTTTTGATACAGGTCCTATACGAGTCTACTCAACTCACTCTGTAAATGAATATGATCGACGTAATGAGGATGTTGACCCAGTAGCAGCTAGTGCAGAATATGAATTAGAAAAACGCGTAGAAAAAATGGAGGTAAAAAGTCGTATTAAATCGTTATTATAAAAATCAATAAAGTTTTACATTTTTTTATTAATTTAACTTACGTTAAAAAAATTAGGTTTTTCCTGTAGAATTAATGAAAGGACCAGATGGCCTGGGTTTAAGTATTATAGGCATGGGCGTAGGAGCTGACGCTGGTTTAGAGAAACTTGGAATATTTGTTAAAACTATTACAGAAAATGGATCAGCTGCACAAGAAGGAAAAATTCAAGTTAATGACCAAATAGTTGAGGTTGATGGAAAATCATTAGTTGGTGTGACTCAAGCCTATGCAGCTAGTGTTCTTCGAAATACATCAGGACTTGTACGTTTTGTTATTGGTCGAGAACGTGATCCACAAAATTCTGAAGTCGCTATGTTAATTAAACAAAGTTTACAAGCAGATAAAGAACGTGAACAAGATGAAATTACAAACACTAGCAGGTTTGCAAAATTTTACGATTGAGTTTTAATAAATCAGTTATTTAATTTAATTATTTGACTTAAATTCAACGTATGATACCTAATACCCTCATTTCCTGATAGTTGGCTCCCTCTCTCTCTTTCTCTTTCTCCCTTTGTTTCTTTGCTCTCATTTAAGTCAGTCGGCTTGGAGCTTTCTGGACGTCTCTTGATCTTTACTTACTAATTGTTAATATGCACTCACTCAAAAAGGACAGTATGCGGCAAATACCCGTAAAAATTTGTGCTCATTTTTAAGTTCGAGAATATGACTAGAAGACGCTTAGAGCCATTTAAAGACTTAAAGCCTCTCTTACCGCTGACCCTGGCCCTTCCTGAAGGTGAGCCGTCCGCACTTTTAAAAGAGACCTCCCCCAAGGTAATGGCAACAGCTATGTTATGCCATTTCCGTCACTACTCCAAATCCTAACAGATTATCAGTTACGCGATATACTCTTTAGGTATCGAGCCCATCCGACCACCCGTTTATAAGGGAGGCGACTCCAAAATTTTAGAGCTACATCCTCTACCTAACAAGTTTCAACAGAAAAGAAAAGCCAACAGTCTCCTGGAAAGTAGTCAATCAACATAGGAGCAATATTCTAGCCAAATTACACCGGCACACAAAATAAAAAAAGTTGTCTGCGCGAGAAATCAGACCTATCTATCTTTATGGTTTTCGGGTCGTTGAATTCGAATATAAGGTCAGTTAGGCCCCATCACGTCAGGGTCAAGGTCAGTTGGAGGTCAAATTAAGAAGAAAAGGTTTAAAAAAATTAAAATGCCATATATTTATGTTTTTTTGGTCGCTGAATCCAAATCCGGAATCAGTTTGTCCCCATCACGTCAGGGTCAAGGTCAGTTCAAGGTCAAACTGAGAAGAAACAGTTTAAACCGATTAAAATGTCATATCAAAACTTTCAAAAAATGGAAAAAGATACCGAAAAATTGTAAAAAATCTTATTTAATCACATAATATCTTCCTTGTGTACAGAGAAAAGTTGCTTTCGTTTATATTTTTTTCTTATTTTGCTTTGTTTCCACTAGCTTAGTAACTCTCGATGTCTTTCTTTACTGCTTTTTTCTCTTGTAACGAACTCTTTTTACTTCAAATGACCTATGCAATGGGTTTCTTTTTCTCTTTTTGTTATTTGTTTTAATGTCTCTCTTCAATGTCTGAGGTTGAAGAAGAATCTGACGAAGAATCCTCAAACGAAGAATACCTGCCAGCTAGTACAAGAAAAGCTCCAGAAACCTTTAACCAAGAAGAGTTAAGTGATTTTATTAGAAATTTAGGATTACCTAAAGATGGAGGAGAATATCTAGCGTCAGTTCTTAAAACGAAAAATCTGTTAGCAAAAGGAACAACGGCCTCTTTTTATGGAGATAGAGAAAAAGAATTTAGGAATTGTTTTACGAACGATGAAGAGAATTCGTTGGTATATTGTATGGATGTTAAAGGTTTAGTCGATGCAATAAAACCGAATACGTATAAAGACGAGGAATGGAGACTTTTTATTGATTCGTCAAAACGAAGTCTGAAAGCTGTTCTGCTTCATAACGGAAACAGGTTTGCATCCATTCCCATAGCTCACTCGACTAAGCTGAAAGAGACTTATGAAAATTTAGAAATTGTATTGGAAAAAATAAAGTACTTGGAACGTCAATGGAAAATTTGTGGTGATCTTAAAATTGCAACCATGATCTTATGACAACAATCAGGTTTTACTAAAGATCCCTGCTTCTTGTGTTTATGGGATAGTAGAGACAGGGTAAATCACTACGTTAAGAAAGTATGGCCAACTAGAACACATTATGAACCAGGATCAAAGAACATTATACGTACGCCATTGATTGACCCATCAAACTATCTGCTACCACCACTTCATATCAAACTTGGCCTCATGAAGCAGTTCGTCAAAGCTCCGGATAAAGATGGCGATTATTTCCAGTATTTGGGAGAAAAGTTCCCCGCAATAAGTGAAGCTAAATTAAAAGAAGGTATTTTTGATGGTCTTCAAATTCGTACTCTATTTGAAGACGAAACATTTATCACAAAAATAAACGACACAGAAAAAGCTGCATGGCAAAGTTTTAAAACTGTTCGTGAGAACTTTTTAGGAAATAAAAAGAGTGAGAACTATCACGAACTAGTTGAACAAATGTTGGAGAATTTCAAAAATTTGGGTTGCTTGATGAGTTATAAAATGCATTTCTTACATTCCCATCTTGATTACTTTCCTCTTAATCTAGGAGATGTCAGTGAAGAACAGGGAGAACGATTTCATCAAGATATAAGTGTAATGGAGAATCGATACCAAGGAAGATCGAATGTCAACATGATGGCAGATTTTTGCTGGACACTGAAGAGAGACATTAAAACAAATAACAAAAAGAAAAAAAGAAACCCATTGCATAGGTCATTTGAAGTAAAAAGAGTTCGTTACAAGAGAAAAGAAGGAGTAAAGAAAGACATCGAGAGTTACTAAGCTAGTGGAAAAAAGCAAAATAAGAAAAAAATATAAACGAAAGCAACTTTTCTCTGTACACAAGGAAGATATTATGTGATTAAATAAGATTTTTACAATTTTTCGGTATCTTTTTCCATTTTTGGAAAGTTTTGATATGACATTTTAATCGGTTTAAACTGTTTCTTCTCAGTTTCACCTCGAACTGACCTTCAACAGATTCAGCGACCAAAAAAACATAAATGTATGGCATTTTTATTTCTTTTAACCATTTCTTCTCAGTTTGACCTTGAACTGACCTTGAACCTGACGAGATGGGGCCAAACTGATTCCGGATTTGGATTCAGCGACCAAATAAACATAAATATATGGCATTTTAATTTTTTTAAACCTTTTCTTCTTAATTTGACCTCCAACTGACCTTGATCCTGACGTGATGGGGCCTGACTGACCTTATATTCGAATTCAGCGACCCGAAAACCATAAAGATAGTGTTATCGATTAGAAACAGCACCGTAAAAGACGTAAAAGCACTACACGTCGTAAAAAATAGGAAACAAAAGCATTCGCACGAGATGTTTACGCAGTCTAAAGTAAGTGCTCTTTCTAAAAAAGTCTGCACATTAGTAAATGAGCAAGTTTGCAGAGTTGCACTCCCTCCACATGAGTTTAGAATCCATTATCATCCTAGGCTACTGACAGACGACACTAACTCGACCCAGAGCGAGAGAGAGAGAGAGAGAAAGAGAGAGAGAGAGAGAGAGAGAGGGAGAGGGAGAGGGAGAGGGAGAGGGAAAGGGAGAGGGAGAGGGAGAGAGATTACACATATATACAGCAGAAATAGTATAAAAGTATAGAAAAATAATAATAAGTTGAGGTATCTGTATTAGAGAATGTGTAGAGCGATAGTATGCAAAAGTGAAGATGGATTGAGCGAGAGTGAGTAAGTGTGCTTGTGCGTGAGTGTGTACACGATATTTATGTGTTTTCGAGTTCGAGAAAGTGCTCTTTAGCTAGTTTCCTGAAACTTGCGATAGATGTAGTGTTACGGATGTGTGATGGCAGGTTGTTCCATAAGTATGAGGCGCTGATATGAAACGAGTTCCTCAGCGTCTCTGTCGCGAAGGTAGGAATGTCCAGAGGTGTCACCTCCCCCCTCACAGGCCGGAGTGTCAGGCGGAAGTCGAAGTAGGCCAGTACGTATAATGGTACGGCTGTATTAAACATTTTGCGTAAGAAATAAGCAGTAAAATACTTCCTGAGTCCGGCAGTGATTAGTCATTGCAGCACTCGCCTGTACGGAGAGATGTGCTTATCTCTCCTTACACCATAGATGTACCGACTTCCTGTACTCACGAGCCTCTGTAGTTTTAAGTCGAGTTCCTGCGTCAGGTCACAGTATACAAGAGAACAATAGTCGATGAGGGGAAACAGGAGCGCTTGAACGAGTGCTTGTGCAACCTGACATTGGTACTCTTTCTGAAAAAGTAAAGCCTGTACATTAGCGAGTGAGCATGTTTACACACTTGTGCAGCGTGCTTTTTCCACGTGAGTTTAGAGTGAAGCACCAATCCCAGATTACGCACAGAAGATTCAAAGCTGACCTGGGCACCCCCAATATTAATAAAAGTGTTAGCTGTTGAAGGTAGTGCATTTATGTAGTAGGGGGACAATTACCCAGGACAATTGCTTTAGTTTTGTTAACATTGAGTTTTAGCCTGTTCTGTGCAGCCCAGCCCATTATCCTCTCGGCATAAGCAAATCTTGTTTGATAAAGAATCGAGCTCCTCAAGGTGGCATCGCTCGCTCGCTACTCCTACTCTTATTACGATTGTACCGCTGGGCTCGCCGCTCGCTCTATATAGATATACGCGCGTGTTGTATGCTCTCCCCGCTTTCTGCTGCTTTCTGCTGCAGCCGCTGGCTCGCTCATAGCGCTGCTGGTGTTGCTCTCAGCTGTTTGCTGTAGTGCGAAATTATACGCGCATATAATCTAAAAAGGTATTCAGAAAATTTTAGTTTTTATTTTTCATAATTTTTTGCGGAACTTGTACGGGTGTTACATAGTCCCCTAGTGAACATTTTTCGAAAAACGAAAAACTTTCACTATACTCTCTGTTTTGTGAAGGGATGTGGATTTGGAAGCTCGGGAAAAATGAAAAGTCTGGTTACTCTTTTGCTTTTTTATTATCTACGAGATTCGGCGAGGTGGGGGTGTGTGTCGTGTGTTGTTTGTGTTACGTGCTGGGCAATCCGCGGAGAACTATGTGGCGCGAGCTCGCTTCGCTGGCGAGAAGGTTCCCGCGAGAGACGTGTGAGAGCTGATCGTCGGAAATTGACATCGTGTATGTGTGAGTGTATGTATTCGGGAATGTTCCAGACGCTTCTGGACTCAAAGGATACATAACATTCCGCCCACCTCGTTTTAACAAATTAAAACGACCAGAAAAGAGACAATCGTGAAGCGTCAAACTTAAATACATAAATTGATTCTAATGCAAAATCAAATTCTCGATACTCTAAAGTTGATCTGTAAATTAAGAACTAAATATTAGTTTGAGTACGCAAATATGAATTCATCATAAAGTATATTGATGTTGCAAGAAGCAAAATTAAAAGTTACTTCAATATTGTCGTTTAATGTTTTAAATACAAAAGAAACAACTCAAATGTTGCTGAACTCTGATTGTTAAAGTGCACGCCTTGCGGTGTAAAAGCATAACAATTGCAATATGCTTTATACACGATTTAAGCGTAACAATTCAAGATCATACCATTGGTGTTACGAATCAATTAATTAAAAGCTAATTCAATATTTTAATACTAAGCTCTTACAAAAAATGACTCAAATTTTTATTTTATATCCTATATCCAGTAAAGCGATAACACAATCGACAACGATTGAGATTTAATGCGTAACAATCCTGGAAACATAGCGCTCGGTATGACGTTACGAAATACAAAGGTAAATTAATAGTCAGATTATGAAAGTAACAAAATGACTCGACTTTTTACAAATTTAACTACTTCTCATCTTCATTCTTCTACTGAGGAGCTGTCCAGGGGTTTGACCAACTTGACGATGGGATGGCGTAGAGTAGTAGTTGCAGTCTTCACCGTAACCATACGGATTAAGTTGTCTTTCCCAGGGAAGACTTCCTCCACTCTACCTTAGTGGCCAACGGGTTGGAAATATTGTTTCATAGCGTATGAGTACCATGTCTCCGACTTTGATTGAAGGTTGTTTGTATTTCCATTTGGATCTTCGGTATAGTTGGTGGAAGTACTCGTGAGACCATTGGTGCCAAAACCTCTGGACTAGTTGAGTGGTTCTCCTCCATCTCTGCAATGGGCCAACCTTTTCTTTGTTGATATCTGGCTCTGTAATTAATAGTGACGATTCGCCAATTAGGAAATGAGCGGGAGTTAAGACAAACAGTTCTGCGGCATCGTCTGTTAATAGAATAATCGGATGTGAATTAAGGCAAGCTTCAACTTGACAAAGAATAGTGGAGAATTCTTCAAAAGTGAGAATCGTATCTTCAACAACACGTTTTAAATGACGTTTGACCGATTTAACGGCTGCTTCCCACATTCCTCCAAAGTTAGGAGCGCCAGGGGGGTTAAAAGGCCAAGTTGTGCCGAGTTTACTCAAAGCTGATTGGATTGCGCGAGAACGATCTGAACCTTTTTTATACATTCTCCTTAACTCGGCATCTGCGCCAAAAAAATTTCTCCCTTGATCACTCTGTAAACTGACACAATGGCCTCTTCTGGCGACGAAGCTTTTAAGTGCAGCAAGAAATGATTCGGTGTCATATGACGAGACTGCTTCAAGATGAACTCCTTTCGTGCTCAAGCAAATAAATACCACAAAATAACCCTTGAACGATTTAAACCCTCAATGTTTGGATGTACGCAGTAAGTATGTTCCTGTATAGTCTACTCCTGGGTTTGCGAATGTTCGAGAGAGTTGAACTCTCTTAGCTGGTAGATTTTCCATCATTTGACCTTCTTGTGATGCCTGAAACCTTTTGCAAGTCACACAGTTGCGTATGAAAGCTTTAACTCTTAACTTAGCCTTGGTGACCCAATATTTTCTACTGATATGCGTTAAAGTCAGTAGTGTTCCTCCATGTAAAGTCAGCTGATGTGCTTGAGTGATTACCAAGTCAGTGTATCGATGATTTGCAGGAAGTATAATTAGGAATTTCTCGTCTTTGCTAAGTAGCGCGTTTTTTAGCCTACCGCCCACCCTGAGCAATCCGTCTCTGAGTATTGGGTTTAGACTTTTTAACTGATCAGATTTACCTAGTTCCTCCCCCCGTTGAAGAATTCTCACTTGACTTGCGTAGCAAGTAGACTGAGACAATTTACACCAGATGAACTCAGCATTTCTCCATTCTGCGCCTGTCAAGAGTGACGAAGAGGGGTCAAACGATTGTTGCAAGAATGGTGAAATTCTGTTCTTGAACGACGAATTTTTTACTGTGCGATTGATAAATCTTATTATATAAGCTATAATGCGTGTCAGCTTATGTAAAGACGAGAATTTATCCAGTAAATCTCAATTCTCATGTTGTTTTTGACATGTTTGCGCTAGTGAGATCAACAATGATTGTGTTTCTGATTGTCTTAATTTATAGGCTGTGCTATTTCGCGGTTCTACATCATGAACTCGCGACAAATCGAGTGTTTTCCGATAAACGTCTAGGATCATTTCACCATGTTAGGTACAGTTAAGTTGGCTGGCCGAACAACAGCGAGAAGCAATATCTGCTGGATTATCTGACAAGTTCCGGTATGGTTGTAATGATGTCTGAGCATCTGTTTGCTATAAACGTTGCCCACTTGGATGGAATTTCCCTCAACCAGTATATCACATCTGTCGCGTCTGACCATAAATGAACGGATGCTGATAGTTGCAGAGTATCTAAGAAATTTTTGGTCAATTTTGTTGCTAGCTGCACCGCACAGTGTGAAAAAATTTGATTTTAATAAAAACCTAATATCTTACGATTGAGTGAACGGAATCGGATGAAATGTGGTTAGAGTATAGTTTGAGTTATATGAAATAAGAGAAAAATATGGGGAAGGCTCACAATAGTTTTCGGGGGCCCCAAATTTTAAGGAAAAAAGGCCCATTTTGCGATTTTAGCGATAAAATCTTTGCCTTTCTCAATATTTATAATATTTTTTAGAAAAAAACTATGCGACTTACAAATTTTTGTCTACTGAACTTAAACCTACCGAGAAAAGTTGTCTTAGCTATTTCAGTTTTCAAAAAAATCCACTTTAATCTGATAAATCGTGTTTTTTTTTTAAAACCAAAAATACACGATTCATCATATTTAGGAGCAAATTCACAAGTCTTTCTTTCGGAAGCCAAAACTAAAGTAGCCCCAACACAAACTCCATCCATTCCTCGACTCGAATTGTGCGCGGCGCACGGTGTGAAAACAAATTTATTTTTGTATTTACGCAGCGGTTACATATCTAATACCCTTAGATATGTGACCGCTGCGTAAGTTAGTTTTAATGCGTCTGCGAAACCATGAAGTTCATACCGTTGGTTTGAAGAAAGTACGCCTATCCATCGATTGATACGAATGCTAACTATTGGCTGTAAAGACAAATATAGACTTTTCCACTGCGTTGCATAACCATCAGGCAATATTAAATCCCATTCTCTCGTCAACATCCATAATAACTGAATGAAAATTTTCAAGTAGACAATCACTGGAGCTATTTATCCTGAGGGATCATACAATTTCGCTACCCTAGCTAGAACTGACCTCTTTGTAACTGAGCCCTCTAACGATTCGAACATGATATTAAAGTAGAAGCGATCCTGGTCGGGATCCCAAGCGATTCCTAAAACCGAAAACCCTGAACCAATATTAAGGTTAGCAACTGTGGCTCGCTTCTCCTGTAGAAGCCAGTTAATTAATGTTTCTTCGTTGGACATCCACTTTCGCAAATTGAACCCACCGCTGTTCATTATCTTGATAACCTGTATCTGTTTTTCTTGGGCTTCTTGTGTGTTGTGTCCACCAGATATGACGTCGTCCATGTAGATCTCGTTCCTTAATACTTCAGCCGCTAATGGGTAGTTTGATTCTTCATCATAACTTTGTTATTTGATAGTGCGACTAGCTAAGTAGGGGGATGGTGCAAATCCAAATGTTTGTATTTCCTGATTAGCTTCGTCACTCCACACTATTGCTTGAAGATTCTGATCTTTCTCGTTTACCGAAATTTGTCTGAACATTTTTTCGACGTCTGCTACGAATACTACTCTATAAATTCTCCACCTAGTGACAATTACAATAATTTTGGCTAAAAGATTTGGACCGGTGTGAAGACAACTATTTGCTGACAATCCTATCTTTGTGATTTTTGAAGCATTGTATACTACACGAAATTGAGTAGTCGTACTACTATCCTTGAAGATGCATGATGTGGCGAAAAATAACAATAATCTAGATCTATAGTCTGATTTGAGATAAGCTTTATGTGTCCTTTTAAGATGAATCTTCTTTCTGTGCCATGCAACGTATTGGCTGCTAATGTGTACGAATTGCGTCAATTATCTAGTATATTCGAATTTTTGGGTAGACGCACCTCATAGTTTCCCGTTTTGGTTCTAGTAACTGTCTTCTTATAGTAATCTTCACATTCTTGTTCGTCTGCTGTTAGATGCTTCTTACGTGGAGTTTCTTCCATTTCCCAAAAACTTCGAAGTAGTGTGTTCAGCTCGACCTCTAAGGCTGAGTGGTTGACTGTTAATACGTGACGTTTCTGAGATTCAGCTGCAGTTGATCCGGACACGATCCATCCCAGTGACGTTTTTGTTGCTATTGGTGCCGTGCAGTCGCCTTTTGTTATGCCTTCCTCAATGATTTGCGCGTGCACTTGTGCGCCCAATAAAATGTCGATTCGATCTGATCCTCCAAACTTAGACTCAGCTAAAGTGATGTCCTAGAAGTGTTGTCAGTTCGTTAATGAAGTAGTGAATGGTTTATACGTGGTGATTTTCGGTATCACATACGCAGTTACGTCACACGAAAAGCTGGATTTGAAATGTGGTTGCACGTTGAATTCTACTGTGCTTTTACAAAGATATCCTTTATCGGCTCCAATGCCAGTTATCAAGACTCTAACAGATTTCTTTTTGAGTTTTAAAAATGGACACAATCGCTCCGATGACGATTGCGCCCCTTGATCGATAAGAGCTCGACTTAGATGTTTAAAACCATCTGTCGATTGAACGTGAATTTAAGCTGTGGCAAGTAAAAATGAATCGCAGTTGCCTGTGTTCACTTTATTGAGTGCAGGTTCAACGTTTGAGGGTTTGAGCGATAAATGGTGAGTATTTGATGAATTATTTCTATCTTACCTGTCTGGATCCTTGATAGGTTGATCATTTACCTTTCTATTGTTTGCGAAGTGTAATAGCGTGTGATGTTTGCCCGAACATTGCTTACATCGTTTGCTATTTTTACACTCTTGTGCATTATGCTTTCCTAAACAATTGAAGCACAACTGCTTATTGATTGCCCATTGTTTCCTCTCGTACGGCGATTTTGCCAAAAAGGTATCACAATTGATGATTAAATGTTGGTTTTTACAAAGACTATATGAAGAACTACTTTTACCGTTTCGTGCAAGATTAACTGATTTCAATTTGAAAGTGACTTTGTTGCTATTACGGGTCGACTTAACGTCTTTTAAAATGAAGCTACTCGAACATTGACTTTCTTTCGCGCTTTCTAATTGAATAAATGATAATCTTTCGCTTTCTAAAAATTTGATTAGTCACTCAAAGTTTGGAGGAGTTTGGGCCTCATCTGACCGAGATATGATCTCTTCCCACTTGCTTTGTAAGAGTGGTGACAAACGACTAGTGATAATGAATACCGTAAAGTGTTCCCAGTGGTCCACAGGACTACCTGCTGCTTTCAAAGCTTTGAGAATATTTTTTGTTGTGGTCAATATTCGACTGATTTCTTGAGCTTCTGAAGCGCTCATGGGAGTGATCGACATGAGTTTCTAAAGTAGTTTTGTGATCAACAATCTAGTATTGTCATAATGATCTTTGATCAATTTCCAGGAATCACCGAAATTGTCGCCCGATGCAGGGATTTCTTCTAGTAATTTAGCGGCTTCTCCGCTCAAAGCTTGATTTAAGTAATGCATTTTATAGACTGGTGCCAGGTTGGCTTTGCGAGCGATCTTTTCCATAAAAGTGTCTCTAAATCTCACCCACTCGTGAATTTCACCACTAAATGTGGGAAGTGTTATGATAGGTAGTTTATCTCGAAGATTCAACGACTCTGTTGCTCCCAAACTCATCTCTCCTGTGACTGTAGCCATTTCTATTGTCACGTTCGTGAGATGATCCCTAAACCAACCCAAATTGTTGACATAAGACTCCTCTGTTTGACTATATATGTCATTTTTAAAATAATTATCCAAAGGATCTACTTCGTCAACGTCGTGGATGACCCAATGATCTGAGTCGAATTGAGACCACAGACCTTGTAGCATCTCTATTCTGGCTTTACAAGCTCCTTCCGTCATTTTAGCCTGTCCTGTCTTTTTGAAGTTTTAGAAACATCTGGCTATTCTGTTAGATACAGACAACTGTTTGTCGATGCTAGCCATGATGCTGAGGTTTCAAATGAAGCAAGAAAAAAAAGAAAAAATTTCCTTTATTGAATGAACTCAACTCGAAAGTAGAAGTTTAATTCAAGAGTCAATTGATGTTCGACTAAGTTCGAACGTGAAGAATGTTTTGAAGATGAACAAAGAATTTTTTAAAAATTCAACTCAAAGATTTGTACGAAGTCGTAGCAAACTTCATATCCAACGTTGTTGTTTATTCAGTGGTGAAACCAGTGAGAGAAAAAAAAAGAAAAACGAAATGCTCTTTGATTGGATTACGCCAAGTTTAAAGTACTGATCGCCAAGTTTAAAGTGATAGAAGCTAAGTTTAAAGTACCGACCGCCAAGTTCAGTGGTAGAAGCCAAGTTCAAAGTACTGATCGCCAAGTTTAAAGTGATAAAAGCTAAGTTTAAAGTATCGACCGCCAAGTTCAGTGGTATAAGCCAAGTTCAGTGATGATCGTAGATCATGAACGTTTCTAGTTCCAGCTCTCAATCGTATATTGAGACCTAACAGCATTTAATTATAAAATTAACTAACTACTTATTGACTAAATTATGAATTAATCTCGAGTAATGATTAACTATATGAAGTAAAAGAGACTCGATGTGAATTTAATGTCGTACGGAACCGTAGATTGATCGTTATAATCGTTCGATCAATTTTCACCTTATCTTCATCACCGTAGTTGCAGAAGTGCTTTTGAAGAGAGAAGCGACAGCTAAAAAAAGGAACAACTATACCAAATGATCCAGCGGTGCAAGAAATATAGTTCACACCCCTGAACTCGTGTAGTTGCCTGCAAATGTCCGGCGCGTCGACTGCCCCGCGTAAAGCTGTGCTGCGGCAGTGACGTACCTCGTCGCGTTCTCTCTCTCTCCCGCTCTGATGTATAGTTTTGCAGGCAGCTGGTGCCCCCGTCGTCTCGCCCTGTTGCCTGGACGATGCTCTCGCTGAGAGCTGGTGTCGGTGCAGCCTTACGTTGCGTATGTGTGACAGCCGTGTAGCTGCGTGTCGATGTTTGACTCCTATGAATCGTCGTTGTCTCGTCATCGTCTCCGTCATCCCGCAGTATGCGTGGTACTGTTCGTGCCCTCTCTGGCGTGTTTGGAGAAGTGGCGCTATGCGCGCGAGCTGCTCCGCTAGTACGCTGCCGCGCGTTGCTGTGAGCCCCGCGTCCAAAATGGCCGCTTGCTCGTCTCTCTCTTCTTGCGAGTGTCTCTGCCGACTGTTCCAACGAGCGTGCTCTCTCCCCCTAGAACTCGACTTGACTTTAGAAATGAGACAATGTACTGACTTACTCGACTGTTACTGTTGGAGATGACGCCGATTAAAGCTTCCGACGATGTTTCCTTTTGTTTCCTTTTGTAAGTAGCAACTCGCCTCGTTCTCGTATCGAGTAGCAATTTCGCTGCTGCCGACAATGGACTCGTCCGCTCCGCTAGACTGCCTTGTAAGCGATGAAATTCTCTCGTGAATTTTATCGCCCTTTGTTTTCTTCCCGATGATGCAGATGGGGGTGTGTGTCGTGTGTGATTTGTGTTACGTGCTGGGCGATCCGCGGAGAACTAAGTGGCGCGAGCTCACTTCGCTGGCGAGTAGGTTCCCGCGAGAGACGTGTGAGCGCTGATCGTCGGAAATTAACATCGTGTATGTGTGAGTGTATGTATTCTCGAATGTTCTAGACGCTTCTGGACTCAGAGGATACATAACACTCTCGAAGAAAAAATGATTAAAAATATATTTATGAGTTTTAAGAAAGAAATAAAAAGTGCTGCTTAATTATGCATGCACTCAGAGCTGTATATACCTATCGCGGTGACCTTGGCACTTACTCTCCTTTTCTGCCTCGCCTCCTCCTTACCCACTGTCTTCCAGGCATCCTCAAAGTCAAGCCTGACCTGCCGCTGCCAAACGCTATTGCCGTACCCGTAGATGGCGTATGGATTGAACTTCTGCGTGGGTTTCCGTAGAAGAGCATCCAGGACCTCGCTCTTTCCACTCACCAGGGTTGTTTTCTTGGTGTTGGTAGTGACGAGAGCTGGCGTGTCGAACAAGGCACGCAGCTTCGCTTCAACCCGGCGAGCCCTCTTCTCTGCAGACCTCGGACTCCTTTGTTTACGTCGTCGTCGGTATTCAGTCAAGTCAACCTTGACTGTTTCGATGTTGGTGATGCAAGTCTGTGCTAAAACTGTTGTAGATGTCGGCGAGGGAAGAGGCGTGAGGCTTTCCTGCGAGGGTGTAAGTGCGGGAACCGATGGTGCGCATATAATTTCCGTTGCAGGTATTTCACCTGTATGAGGAGGAGGCGGAGGTAGGGAGTCACACTGCACGGTGCGGCCGAATGGCATGCGCACACCGCGCGACTTCCACGTGTGCGCTAGGCGCGCTTGCTCCTCCGACGATCTTGGCGTAATAACGCGATCTCCGGGGAGGCTCGTCTCCTGTCCTATCCCTAACGGGACAGTCTGAACCAAAACGTCCAGTTCGGAGGTGAGCTTGCGTAGATAAACCACGGATTTGCGCGTAAGTTGCGCTAAGCCCATAATCGTGCAACCCATGGCTAGATTTTTTCTAAGATGCTTAAGTTGCGACCGTCGAAAAACTAACAGCGTTAGCCCAGCGCGACCCATTTTATGGAGAAAGCTGGAACTGCTCCGAAAGAGGAGAATGACCGTGTTGTCATATTTTTGAATTTTCCCGCGACTTGCGGACACGAGTTGTGTTGCCGCGGGAGAGTGGGGAAAGAGAGAAACACGGATTATGCCTCCCCTCTGCATTCTTAAGCCAGCTTGTTTACATTTGTATATACAGCTCTGAGTGTATGAAAATAATGTAGGAAATAAAAATTATTTTTGAGCTTGATCATTTTTTCTTTACAATTTTTGATAAGTGAAAGTAACGAACTTTTCTATTATACAATCAAATAATATTATAATTATTTAGGTTCTTTTTTATACTCTTTTAGATCATTTATATGGAATCTTCCTTTTTCTTTTTGTTTATCCCGATCAAATAATAAATAATTCGTATTACCAATTTTTATTTTAATATTTCGTATGGACCTTCGTAAATTGAAAAGGATTTTGCAATTTTTTTATTGTCTAAATCCAAAATGTTATTTGATTTTAATAGAACTTTGTCTCCCTCTTTAAATTCAACAAAAAATGTTTTCTTTTGTAAATTATATCTTTCTGCACATTTTTGCGCTTTCGAAATTTTACGTTCACGTGCAAGATGAATTTTTTGTTCAAGCAGAGGCTCGATATCTGAATTAATTAGATGTATCCAATTTTAGGTTTTATACCCATGTGTAATTCGATCGGAGTAAATCTCGTTGTCTAGTGATACGTTTCATTTATAATAGTTTGGATGATATTAATATATCCGGCCAAATGGTGTGTTTCTCACTAGTAAATGTACGAAAAAATCTACCGAGCTCCTTATTAATTCGCTCAACGATGTTACTCTGTGGATATCGGATAGATGAAAAAACTAAACCAATATTTTCTTCGCGTGATTTCTCGATCCGTGCATTTGTAGTGAACTGTGATCCGTGATCACATGAAATACGCTTCGGTTTTCCGTATAACAAAACATAATCATTAAATTTATCGCTGTAGTACAAGTTTGTCTACGAATCGGATATAATACAACGAATTTTGAAAACGCGTCTATAGTTACAAATATATATTTCATACCTCCGCGCCCGGTCGGTAACAAACCATAGAAATCAATGGATAACAAATCATGTGGCGCTACCGAAATTATTGACTCCATTGGCGCTGTACATGGTCGTGTGGAAGCTTTATTCCTCTAACATGAGTCACAAAATGAAATTATCTTTTGAGCCTTATGTCTTAAATTTTTAATATAGAAATCTTCTTGTAACATACGAATAACTTTTTTCGCGCCTACATGACCATAAGTCTCGTGTGTTTCAAGAATAAGTATCTTAATCATTTCTTTTGGAACCATAATTTTGTATTGATTCGATTAATTCTTTTTGTAAGTTATATCATTTTCTATTAAGTTAGTAGCATTATTGCTCTGATTCTTTTTGTCTAAATTTTTTGTAAATAATTGATTTACAAAATTTTGCAAACAATCTTTCACAGTTTTCGTTGTTCTTCTAAATTATAGTTAGGATGTCAACTTAACATATCTGCTACAACGTTTTCATTACCCGAAACGTGATCAATCACTAAGTTATAATCTTGAGTACCCAAAATCCACCGACGGATTCGGTGACCGACAAATCTGCATTTAAATAAGAATATTAAAGCTTTGTGATCCGTTTTTATATAAACTTTTGAGGCTCGAAGGTAGATGCTTAATTTTTGCAAACTTCATACAACCGCGAGGAGTTCTTACTCTGTAGTGAAGTATGTTCTTTCTGCTGCTTTGAGCATTTGACTGATATATATATACATATATATATATATATATATAATAACCCGTTCATCCCCGTTATCGTCCATTTGAGACAATGCACCGGCGATTGCGAAGTCCGAAGCGTCACAACGGAGGATATAAGGCTTGGAAGGGTCGGGATATGTAAGGCAGACATCTTTTCAAAGAGCTCTTTGCCTCGCTCGAAAGCTTTTTGGTGACTGTCCCCCCACTAGGATTTTTGTTTTTCTTTTCTTAGAAGTTCTAATAATGGTAGTTATTCATGCGCATGGTTTTTTGCGAATTTGACGTGAAAATTTGTTAATAGAATAAATCCTAAGAACCTAGTTTCTTTTTTGAAAAATTCAGATTTTTTGAAACTTAAAGTGAAATTCAATTTTATCAAACTTTGAAATAACTCTTCTAAATGCCCCAGGTGATCTTTTCACTTCTTGAAATGCATAAGAAATCGTCTACAAAATTTAGTATGGAATAACCAAGATTTTCAGTTACTGAAATAAACCGCGGAATAAAACTGCGCTGCTTATCTTTGTACCGAAAGGAACTACTTCGAATCCATAAAATCTTCCTTTGAACATAAATGCAGTGTATTTTTTACTTTCTTCACAAAGAGGTATTTGCCAGAAGCTTGATGTTAAATCGAGACTCAACATGACTTCCACCCCGAAACATTGTTGTAAGAGTTCCTCGATATTTTGAGGTGATTTGAGATCATCCTCAAACATCTCGTTTACCTTACGTGCATCTAGGCATAAACGAATTGATCCGTCTTTTTAATATATCGGTACAATCGGACTTATAAAATTGCTACTTGAGCGACGTATGATTTTCCAATCCAACATTCTCCCGATTTCTTCTCTGAGTTTACTTTTCATATTAGCTTCTACAGGATATGAAGGGATGAAAAATGGTTCTGGATTTTTTATTTTGATTTTGTATTCGTATGATGCTAATCAGCCCGGTTTCTTATAGAATACTTTTCGATATTTTTATAATATATTTCTGAGTTTATTGATCGTTTCTGGACTTTTCGTTATACAGAATTTTAGTTTGTCGTCGATATCCTCATCGGCAATATCGTGGTGATCGACTAATGAATTACGGTTATTATATTAACTCGTTAATTCGTTTAAAGATTTTTGGCATCTGGCTTTATTTAACACTGGCTGGAGTGGTGAGTGAAGATCAACATCATTAGTTGTATCTTCCTCGATGATATCTATATAACGATGATCCATTATCGATTCTAATTAATTCTGATTTTTATAAGATATTTTTTCAATTGTATTCTCTATACGTATTGTTATTTCAGCATATTTTGCATCTATAAGAAAACCAAGCTCTTTGATTGCATCGATTCCGATAATACAATCTCGTATTAGTTTTGGAATAACCAAGAAAATCAAGTCTTTTGTATAAGTACCGATTTCTGTAGGGCACATTAATTGTTTATTTAACCAAGTCGATTCTAATCCCGTTGCACCTCTGATTATAGTTCCTACGATAGGTAAAGTTACAACGTTTTTAAATTTTTCTAAATTGGAATTGTAATAATTTTCATAAATACATGTAACTTGAATACCGGTGTCAATTAAGGCTTTTACTGGAATATTATTGATTTTAATTGTAATTTCCGGGCAAGCACAAATTTCGTCGTTTTTAGTGTTATCGTCCGATTTATATAATAAATCCTCTCGAGGATTGTTGAAAATCGTGCAAATTGGAATTTGTTTATCAGTTGTTTCTTGTGTATTTGAAATTTTATTTATACTATTTTCCGAGGCACAAGAAACAATATTTATTGGTTTTTTGACAAATCCTAAGTGTCTTTTAAGCAATTATTTAGAGAATCGTCTAATAAAAAGTTAATCGTAGTAGGTTTGGAACTTATTGTTTTGGGTTTTGTACCCGTTTCTTTAGAGGGGCCGTTTGTTGTGTTACTCGCTTTCGCTTTAATTGCATTCAACGTTTGTGTTTGAGGAGATTTCTTTTGAAAATTTTTATTTTGAAAATTCACTTGTTGATTTGCAGGATTCCGTGATTGATAACTTTTGAATCATCAGAACTTGATTTTTTTTAAATGTGGATTGTCTTTGACTGTGTCCATTGTCTTTAAATGCAAGTAATTCGAAAAATTTATCTTAAGAAGTAATATTTTGTGATTTTGCGGTGAACCGAATATCCCAGTCAAAATGGCTTAAGATTTTTCGTACAAGCTTGGCTTCCGAAAAATTTCGTTCTAAGTCTTGTGCGAATCCCCAAACGTACATAGCATATTCGAGATAAGAGTATTTTGAACCAGTATTATATCGGTTGTACTCTACTTTCCGAGACCACTCATCTTGAATATTCCAGAATCGTGCTTCAAATTTTTTCTCGAAATCGGATATAGTGTTAATTGTTTGCTGTGCAATATCGAACTACGATGAAACCGTATTCTCTAATGTTTGGCTAATTATTATGTTTATTTTGGCGCCTTCTACATTCAAAACATCTATATATCTCTTGAGGTCGCGTAAATACCGCATAGGTTTTTCTTTGCTGTCGGCTTCGAACGTTGGCGGTTTTAACTTAGGGGATTTCGACGCGAAACTCAGAGTTGTATTTCATCAAAAGTAATTTCGTGACTTGAAGACCGAATTTTGTTGATTTTACTTGTTAACGTTTGAAATTATTTTGCAAAAGATTTATTCGAATTTTCAATACACGCTTTTAACTTTTGTAATGATTCGTCGCATTTAAGAAGTGCGTTATTATATGTTGTGTGTTCTACCTCAAGGGTTTTGATACGCGTTTTGTTCGATTTTGTTATTTGTAATAAGTTTTGACTCACATCAAAGCAGTTAATTTTGTGGTTATGTATTTTCTCATATTGGACAATAGAACTTCTGCCTCTTCCTCGTGTTTCCCTATAGCTATGTTTATTAAGGCTTCCACGTTTGCTGAAGGGTTTGTTTCCGGTTAAGCTTCGAGTCGGAGTTCGGAGAATTTAAGGCCTACTCTACTATCGATAGAATTTTCAACGTTCTCTTTAAATTTTTCTAGATCGTCATTATCTGGCAAGTTATTTATGCTAGAATCTATTTTATTCTAAGTGTATCATAGTTTACGTTTAGAGTGATGTGATTCAAGCCGTTCTGTTTGACTCGTTCGTGTGTATCTGTTTGTTTTTTATTTAAATCATTGACGATCTCCGACCTATCGTCTGCTTTTTCTAAAAGGTATTTTAATGCTTTATGGACCTTACGTTCCCAGTTGGCGTTTAACGAGGGATCGTCAATCATAGACTGATTCGCGTCGTGTGTAGTGAGAACTGCGTTGGGAGTGTCATTTAATTGTGATTTTGATGTGTTCGCGGAAGCGCTTCGTTCATTTTCTAAGCGTGCTAGAGAATATTAAAATAATATAAAATTTGTGTTTGTCAATTATTTGTGACTGCGTAATATAGTTGCAAGTCTGTTTGGTTGTGTAGATTGCTTAATTATGCAAATCAGAGTTATTGCGTAAATTGCAATGTGTGTGTCATAGGAGGATTTGATTAATATTGTAATAAATTCCATTTTAAAAACCCGGTATCCTGCCAGGATCACCAATAAAACGGTCACGACTCTTCTTGTTCTTGTGAGCGTATTTGATTTTAGTTTTCAAGAAGGGTGATGATCATTTACAGATCTGCGTCTGTATTTTGACAGCAGATCACAAATAAAGATTTGTTTTATACATTCATGTATTCTTATAGTATGAGAGAGGTCCGGGATACCAGGTAGTGGAAGGTCATTTCAATAATAAAAGTTTGTATAACAAAATACATATATTCAAATTATGAATCAGAATAAGAATATTGCATTAATTATTGCATATATTCTATGTTACAATATGAATGAATAAATACGCTTTGATTTTTACAAATAAGATTTTGAGTAGATACGCTTGAATTTGCGTTATCTATTTTAGTTTGAGAATTTTACAAGTATTTGACAAGTCTTTGATTTTATTATAGGACTGATACGCTTTAAGATGCAATATTGTGCCTAACTCGAAATTTTATAAGTTTATAAACGATTGGAAATAATTCTAAATTTTTCTACCTGATACGCGTAAATTGCGTATCAGGTTTGACATACTAAATTTATAAGTCTTTTGAAAATAGGAAAATTTTACAAGTTCGAGAAATATTCGAAAATATTCCAAGTTTTTTATCTTCTTAAGGAGTAAGTTGTTCGTGAGAAGAGACTAGTCGCTTATGTTGGGCTGGAGCTAGTGAGCTAGTACGGGCTTTGCGGGTCCTTTTATAGGTCATGGAAAGAGCGGGGATCGAGCCGCCGGAAAACTCTCACATTCATACTTGCACACATGCATACACACCTATATACAAAAATCATTCATACATTTATAATTTATGGGGGCGCCGCTCGCTCGCTACTCCTACTCTTATTACAATTGAGCCTCTGCGATCGCCGCTCGCTCTATATATATATATATATATATATATATATATATACGCGCGTGTTGCGCGCTCTCTCCGCTTTCTGCTGTATATATATGTATATATATATATATATATATACGCGGGTGTTGCGCGTTCTCTCCGCTTTCTGCTGCTTCCTGCTGCTGCCGCTGGGTCGCTCGTGGCGCTGCTGGTGTTGCGCTTAGCTGTTTGCTGTGGCGCAAAATTATACGCGCGTATAATCTAAAGAGATATCCAGTAAATTTTAGTTTTAATTTTTATAATTTTTTGCGGAGCTTGTACGGGGTGTTACGAGCAAGAGCCTTGATTCAAGGTACTCTGAGACTTGCCTGTGCACCAGCCATTCCAGGACTTCGGAAAGAAAGCAGAGAAGTGAAATCGAATAGTAGTCAGTCAGGGCTGTTGGTGAACTGACTTTGTTGAGAGCGACAATTTCCAGGCAGATGGGAAGCAGGGTTCGCTTAGAGTCAGGTTTAAAATATGACTTATTAAGGGAGTAAGAACTGGCAATGCTTCTGAAATAACAACCTGTGGGATGCCGTCACTTCCCCTGGCCTGAGTGTTGAAGTGCGATACCGCAGCCAACAGATCCGATTCCGTTATAGTGCTAAACTTGAAATGTTCCGGGACGTCAAGACTTTTCAGGGTGAGAAGATAATCCTCAACAGCAGGAGCCAACGGATTGCTGGAGATCGAGCTGAAATGCTTGTTGAGTTCATCTGTGCTAAAACGAGATGGTGAAGGGGCGTTGGTGGCAGAAACTCCAAGTTTTTTCAGCTCTCTCCAGATCTCGGCAACATCAGTCAAGGTTGACAGGCGTGAATAGTAATAATTCAGCCTGGTTTCCTCGACTTGTTTGTGAGCATTGTCTTTAGCTAGTTTATATATGCGGAGATCCGAATCGAGCCTAGAGTCCTTGAAACGCCTGTAAAGTCTATCCCTCTTAGATACAAGGTCACGAAGAGCCGTAGTGAATCACGGGTGACGCTGTCGTCTTGGTGTCACAGTCCGCAATGGGGCGAGATGGTTAATGGCGTTTGTAAGGTTAGCGTTAAGTGTAGATATGCATTCGTCGAGTTATGAAGTGGTGACAGATGACCAGTAACATTCGCTAAGAAAGTCCCTTAGCTTCTCGGCGCTAATTCCTTTAAAGTTTCTGTAGGTGTATGCGTTAGGTACGTAGCGTGGAATCTGTACGTCGAGAGTGGCCGTGATAAGGTCGTGTCCGTTGATGAAAGGTGCGTCTGTCTTCCAGTGTGACAGCAGGCGATCCTGCTCGTCAATTAGACATAGGTCAAGCCAGATATCAGAACCCTGTTTATAGTGCGTAGCACCATAGGGAACAGACAAAAGGGAGTTCTCATCAATGAATGCCCTGATGAAATTGGCATCTTCAGATGAGGAAAGCTGGTCAGAATTGAAGTCTCCCATTATAACCTTCGTGGAGTAATTGTGCATGTGGGTTGTTAGCTGGTCTATGACGTTAGAGCCTTAAAAGAAAGGAGCATGAGGTAGACGATACACAACCCCCACGAAGATAGGAGAAACTCCCTTTGCCGATATCTCACAAAAGCGGTATTCAGGCTCACCTGGCTTGATAGACCATTCACCGTCGGATAATGAAATAACACTGTCTGTCAGAGATTTATGTATATAGCCACACCTCCTCCGTTTCTGTTTCTGTCTCGTCTGTACAGCAGGTAGTCATCCAGTGAAGGGATGGATGTCACCTTGTTGCTCAGCCAGGTCTCAGTAACAGCTATTACGTAGAATGGAGAGCGAGTGGATAAGAAAAACCTGATCATCTCAATGTGACCCGTGAGCGAGTTCGCATTAAAATGATAGACTCTTAGACCTTCAGACAGAGATACCTTAGATTCAGATAAAGACATAGCAAATGAGCTTGATGTTAAGTGTGGTGAAATGATGTGTGTGTATAGTAGCTTCATTGTTGGACGATGTTGACAGCAGGCGGAATCCGAGCTAAAAAAGCGTTCAGCTCGGCGTCGGTGGTGATGACGGTGGCGCGCTCGCTGTCATCGTTGCAGCGCATATTTATGATGTTTATGAGCCCTTGATGGTCAGAGCTCAGAGCTTTCGCCTCTTCCAGCAAGGTTGCGTCGAGTTCGCTGGTGTGTAGCTTGCGTTTCCGGGCTTAGACGACGACGATTGAGCGTGTAAGCGCATTTGAAGAGAGGGTGACGGCTAATGGTGGCAGTCTGCCGTCACCCCTGGTGGAGTTGTTTGTTGCATTTAGCCTCCCCATGGTCCTGATGGATGCCACGTCTCTTCTGAGGACCGTGGGGTCAAGTGCGCTCATTACCGGTATCATGGGTATAGTGCAAGCCCGTGACAACAATTACACTGTTTGAGGTCTGCTGTTGGCGCCTCTTGACCTCAGCCAGATCACTGCGTAGTGCTGCTGTTGTCCTGCTGCGTTATGTGCTCCTCGATGACAGATCTTGAATTTGTGCCTGCAGCTCGGTGATGGTAGACTCAGCATTGTGTATGCGAGTTTTGAGCGCAGGCAGCTCATCAAGGGCCTTAAGTCGCTTTTCCAGTGGGCTCAGACGCTGCCCAATTTTTGAGATCCTCTCAGACATGACGTTCTGTGTCTTTAGAGACTCCGGTTGAGCATTGCGTATGTCATTCAGAGCTTTGCGAATATCCCTCAAGGCGGCTTCAATGGATGGTGTAGAAGCTGTCACTCCAACCGAGCGGGTCGGTGAGGGATTTCGCGAAGTGTTGGCTGATAGTGGTGCCGACCTGGTCTTCTTATTTCCCGGCTGCTGTTTGGGAGTATTTCTGCCTGCTGTTGTTGTTGCATTTACTACTGGCGCCCTTGGCGTTCATATCGCTCTTCACGTTATTGCTTTCTGTGCATGGGAGACAGGCTATGGTCTGCTTATCGTTCACCACAATAGTCTTGACGTTTGTGGTGTTCAAGAACTTTGTGCTGTATAGTTTGTTTACAGCTGTTGCATTGTTAAAAAAGTACTTCCACATTCTTCTCACCGTTTGCACTCATTTTTCGTCGATAGCTTACTAGTAGTCGATAAGGCAGATGTTTGTGGAAGGATGATAAGTTATTGACGGAGTGGGAGAGTAGTTGTTATGACTCTTACAGCTAGATGGAGTGTTAGTGGAGAGAACGTGAAAGTACCGACCTTAAACAGTGAGGAATCGCCTTGATAGTTCTCCCGCGATGCAGCAGATGTCGCCACGATGTTGATTGTGAAGAGAAAGAGAAGTTGTGCAAGTGAAAAACCAAGCCAAGCAGATTTGCAGGTTAGAAGCCGTGCAGAAAGTTTGAAGTAGAAAAGGTGACAAAGAAAAATTGCAGCCTCCGGCGATTCATATATCGCCGTGAAAGTTGCAAAATGAAGCGTGCAACTACACTGAGAGACTTTCGGTGTAGCTGCTACTCCTTAAAGTGTAGTAGTGCCTCAAAACGCGGTAGTAGGTGCTACTCTTGCAATCGGAGTAGCAGCTACTCCGATCGGCGCAGCCCGTGCGCCGAGTCGGTATTCCAGCAGCGCCACCCCGTCGGTACAACAGCTGTCTGAAGAATCGGAACAACCGTTAATCTCTACTCCGCGCCAATGAATGAGTTTGCATGAATATGTATTTTTTGTCTCTGTAAATCGAAGTTGACGTGTTTCTTTATATGTCTGTTTCATTCATTGAAAAAATAAATTACTTTTGTCCCACTGATTTTACTTTTGTCCCGCTGATTTTACTTTTGCCCCGCAAATAGGTTTACAACAAAAATATGCTACTTTTCCCTCGATTTTCAGGCGCAAAAAGTGGCCATTTTGATCGGGTGTGAAATAAAAGAATTTTCGAAATTGCAATATTTTTTTAAAGAATAAAATAATATAAATTCTTATAAAGAGTAATTATAAATTTATCATTTGTTTCTTACAGCAATTAAATAATAAACATGCGCCGCGCTTCAGCGACTAACGCGCGCTAAAGCGTGAGATGTAGAGCCCCGAATTCACTCCGACAATCGGAGTAGCCACTACTCCGATCCGTCGAGAGAGAGAGAGAGAGAGAGAGAGAGAGAGAGAG